>PYAF01004305.1:368498-410552 GCA_007407185.1 Glycine tomentella | reverse complement strand
AGCTTACCTGCTCTAAGTGCTACACTGGCTCTCCCGGCCTCGTGGTCACAACCACATATATCCTTTGTATCATGCCCTACAAAAAGGGATACAAGCAATCAATAACAGTTCTTAATCGTTCATGAAAAGAAATGTTATGATTTTCCATATTAACCCTTTTTTACTCTTTTTCCAAGTTATAAGGACTAGTCACCTGATTGGTGACTTACAGGCCCCCAATAGGATCTATCTTGGCCTAACCAAGGCTCGAGAGTCTCCCTAAGACTCTGCATAAACCGATTCAAAGAGTTCAAAGCTTCAAAGAGAACTGAGGTTGGAATCTAGCTCATTGGATGATTCCCTTCAATTCTCAAGTTGGATGCGAAGGGTTTTGGTCAAGGGTTGAGTGGTTATGGAGCTTTTCTTTCTTGGCAATGGAGGAAATGAAGAAAGGAAGAAGATGAATGTGAAGAAAGAGAGAGAAAAGGGTCACTTAAATGACCCCAACGCGTGTCTCGCGCTGCGAAAAAATAGAGATCTGGGCGTATTTCTCGCACTACTGGTGCTACTGGCGCCGCTCTGGCACTATCAGCACCAAGAATCAGAGACCCTTTTTTATGCTTTGGTCATTATAGCAACCCTGCTCTCAGGCCACAGCCAGTGGCGTGCTCCGTGACTCCGCCTCTGCTCACGATGCAACTTTGGTGCTGCAAGCCTGCGTCGCAGTCTGAGTCTTTGAGACTCCATCTCAGTCCTCTGTAGCTCCGCCTCTGCTCACAGCTCACGGCCAGTGGCATCCTCGCCTCCTCAGGCCTTCCAGGAGCTACAAATCCACTCTTCAATCTCAATCAGGTTTGCCTTATTTACTTTTCCCCAATTCTATGGAGGATGAGGTCTTTGTGAGCAGTGAGCAACGAGGGTGTGGCCGTGTGGGGGTTGGAATTTTGATTTTGATTTTGATTTTCCTGAAAAATGTTAAAGTGGTGGTTATTATTATTGTTGTTGCTTTTTATTATGATGATTTTTTTATTATGATGATTTTTATGTTTATTTGATGTGTTTGGATTATTGTTGTTGTTTTTGATTATTTGATTTATATGGCACAAGGTTATTTATTAATATTGTGTGAACCCCATTTCATCAATTTTGGAAATTTGAACTGCGTTTGTCTATTGTTCTCTACCATTCTTATCAGTTCCATTTATGGAAGGTTTTGGTCGGGAAATTTCCATGTTGCTTTACTGATTTGGGTTTATTCGGATAAATCCCATTTCCTCAATTTTGAATTTTTGAACTAAGGTTTTTGTATTTTTTTTCTTATTCCTACTTGCTTGGACAGTGAATGTCACCTATGATGTTTTGATGCATTGGTAAGGTTTCTAAACACGAGAGTTTGTACTGTTGAACTGTTCTTGTTTTGCTTGCAGTTCTTGTGAATTGGAAATTTGGAATGTGGTCCATGATCATTTTGTTGTTCTGGATAAATGGTTCCTTTGTTAGTTTCCGTTGTGGCATTAGTATTTTAAGCTAATTTTTTTGTTCTCTTATTTATTAGTTTTTTTTTTCTAATGTTGGATTAAGTTGCATTCAAGATATTGATAAATGACAACTTACTTTATGCTTTAGTTTTGCCATAGATTGTAAATGAATTAACAAATGACAACTTACTTTAGCAGAAATATAATTTGGACAATGTGTGTATTGTCCAAAATTCCAAATTAGATGGGAACTTTAGGATAAGCAAATTGTTAATATTTTTGGAGTATAACCATTTTGCTTTATATTGGAATTATATTGAGATAATATTTTGGAGTTTGGTCATTGTTTTTTGTGATATATTGATTCATTTTTGTCATTTGCCATTTGCAATTTTTTAGGATGGAAAGGTATTTAGGTTCTTTTTTTACAAAGTCAAGTGGTAGTAGTGCTAAATGTTCTTGATCTGAATCTTCAGCTATTGATTTAGTTCAAGATAAACAAAATGAGTGTTCAAGAAAGGGAAATGATTTGTATGTTCCCGATCCGGATAAAAGACTTCCTATTATGAGCATTGCGAAGAGGGGTCAAGAAAGGGAAATGATTCGAAGAATTTATTTAACGAATGGTCCTTGTCAACCAAAACTTGACAACTTTCCTCAATCCTTAATTAGGGGTAAAATGCGTAGATTTAATCCTCAATGGTACAATGAGTTTGACACTTGGTTGGAGTATAGTGAATCAAAAGATGATGTATTTTGCTTGCATTGTTATCTATTTAATTATGAGCATGGTGATGGAAGGGGTGGTCACGATTCATTTGCAGGAGAAGGATTTAGCAATTGGAAGGACAAACAACAGATTCTTAAACATATTGGAAAAGTTGGAAGCATTCATAAGTTGTGCTTCAGTGTTGCCAAAGATTTGATGAATCAAAATCAACATATTGACATTGTTGTGTCTGGCATTTCTGACAAAGCCAAACAAGATTATCGTATTCGTCTGAATGGTTCTATTTGATGTGTTTGATATCTCATATGACAAGGTTTGGCTTTTCGGGGACATGATGAGACAAATGCTTCAATGAATCAGGGAAATTTTGTGGAGCTTGTAAAATTATTTTGTGAAAGCAATGAGGAGGTAAATAATGTATCTTAATGGCCCAGAGAATCTCAAAATGATAGCTCCCTCAATTCAGAAAGATATTACTAATGTTGTTGCTAGTTTAGTTACTAGAGCTATTATTTCAGATATTGGGGGTAATTTTTTTTCTTTACTAGTCGATGAAGCTCGTGATATATCAATTAAAGAACAAATAACCCATTGTTTTAAGATATGTGAACTGCAACAGTGACATTATTGAGCGTTTTCTTGGTCTTGTTCATGTTTCAGATACTACAACTAGTTCACTTAAAGAAACGATTGAGTTAATTTTTGCCAAAAATGGCTTAAGCTTGACAAAGATTCATGGCCAAGGTTATGATGGTACAAGCAATATGAGTGGTCAATTCAGTGGTCTGAAAATCTTGATTTTAGTTGAAAATAATTATGCTTACTATGTTCACTGCTTTTCACATCAACTTCAGTTAGCTCTAGTGGCTTGTGCAAAAAAGGTTTACGCATTGACTGACTTCTTTAATTTTATACCGTTGGTGTGTAATGCAATTGGTGCTTCTTGTAGAAGAGCAGATATTTTGAGAGAAAAGCAATTTGATGAGATAGTCAAAGTATTGCAAGCAATGATTTTCAATCAGGGAGAGGCATGAATCAAGAAATGAGCTTGTCACGACCAGGGGACACACGTTGGAGCTCACATTACCGATCATTGGTAAGTCTGTATACATTGCTTGATGTGCTAGAACTTATAAAAGACGATACAACCCTTATGCACGCAAAAAGGTCTGAAGCCTCTGGCCTTATGATGCATATGCAAACTTTTAAATTTGTATTACTTTTGAACCTGATGATCAAGGTCTTAGAAATAACGAATGAGTTGTCACAAGTACTTTAGAGAAAAGATCAAGATATTGTGAATGCTATGACTCTTGTAAAAGTTTCAAAGGTGTTATTACAGAAGACAAGAGATAATGAGTGGGATAATCTATTTCAGAAGACTTCTGCATTTTGTATCAAACATGATATAGATATCCCTGATATGGAAAGTGTACTTGCATTACAAGGGAGAAAAAACGTAGAGGACCAGTTACTCATCTACATCACTTTAAGATTGACATATTTTATGTAATGATAGATACTCAACTTGAAGAGTTGAATGATTGTTTTAGTGAAGTTAGTTCAAATTTGCTGGAATGCATGACATGTTTAAATCCATGCAACTATTTCTCGACATTTGACAAAAATAAGTTGTGTGAATTTGCTGGCTTTTATCCTTCAGATTTTGATTTGAATGATTTTGTCATGCTTGAATATCAGCTCGACACGTATATTGTTGATGTGCAAAGTGATCTTGATTTTTGAATTTGCAAGAAATATCTGATCTTGCCAAGAGGATGGTTGAAAAGAAAAAACATATTGTGTATCATTTGGTTTATTTACTTGTAAAGTTAGCATTAACTTTGTGTGTAGCAGCTGCATCTGTGGAAAGAGCATTTTCAGCTATGAAATATATCAAGACTGCACTTCGTAATCGGATAGGAGATGGATGGTTGAATTATTGTTTAGTGTCTTATATTGATAAAGATGTATTTAAAAGTATTGATAATAAGGCAATTATGATGAAATTCCAAAAAATAATACCTAAAAGGATGACATTGTAATTATTTTTATTATAATATACTTTTGTCATTAAAATATATGTATTTAAACTTATTGAGTGTCACTCTTCTTTAGAATCCTGGATCCGCCACTAACCATCACTATGTAGGTCCCTTCTTCCCTTCTCAAAGCAAATATTAAATCAACATCCAACAATTAATCATCGACATTGTTTATGTTTTATAAAATATGATTTGGTTTAACAAGCAAGACATTATAATGATAGCTAGGTTAGTCCCGTCCCCATCACTGATTAACTGTCAATTTCATTAATCACCTTGCAATTTTTCAAATTAAAACTTGAAAATGTCATTGAACCTAGCCTTAGCCAATAGCACGTATGTCGGTGCCGTGGTGGCAAAAATTGATGAAAAAGAAGGAATAATTAATCTAACAAATTGCTACTAGCGTGTTTGGTTCTTTTTTATGTGCAAAGTGTGAACATATGTTTGGTAAGGGGGTCATCAAAAATTAAAATGGTGAGGGGCAAAATTAAATTTGTTACCTCAAAAGAGGGCAAATGTATGTTATGCATTGCAAGAGTTGAATTTTCAAGCAGAATTTTAAATGCTTTATGTGAATTAATTAATAGGATATTATGTTGTGTCAGTGATCAACACCCTGAGTAGTACCTGACTTTGAGGGTGTTTGAGATCAGATTCAGAGGTTGGGATCTGAAAGCCAGAAAACATGATATGTGGATTTGGAAATGCATTTTGTTGTGGCAAATTGACGGGCAAATTGGGTTTTGTCTCAATTGTTGTTGTATTGAGGGTAGTGAATTGAATCCTATTTGTACGTGAGACATTGAAGACTGATGAGGACGGACAGGTCCATCCCAATCCCAAGAAAACCACCTTAACCTAAGTGTTAAGCCAAGGCCAAACGTGGGAGTGGAACACATGATCAATGCCCAAGAATTGTGATATATCACAATTCTAAGACAGACAGTTTCACGTGTTAGTGTCACCGTTTTGATGGTCGAGCCTTTTGTTTTTTGCCCATTTTGATGGCGTTTTGGGATTTGACTTCACTCTCTTCTCTTCAAATCCTCAAAATCAAAATTTAGAAGATTGTGAACTGTGAACCAAAATTGAGAACAGATTGACTTGTTTGTATCAGCTAAAATTGTACTAGTATCTTCGACTTGGTTTCTTTTATAAACAGCTAATATCACAAAGATTAAGTTAAAATAATTTTGTGTTAATTGATTCACATTAACTTGCTTGGTTTGGTAACACATTTTTCTAGCTTTGAATTTAATTACAACATATATAACATATGGGGGGATCATTATCAATTTTAAATTGCAAAACTAAGAGAGTTTGATATAATTAAAGTAGCGTTGCAGTAATTTATGGATGAAAATTTAGCTACCTATTGCGAGTCAAATGGTCAAAGGAGCAGGCATTGGAAGTGTGTGTCGAAAAAAGAAGGAAAAAAAAGGGGGCATGGCAAGTCACAAGGTGCAAAGACAAAGAAAACTCGTTCCGAGGAGTTGAACGCCCTTGTTTTCAGTTACAAAACCGTAGTTTCTGGAACTTGTTTTCTTTGCATTGGGATTGGGAGGCTTCTTCCTACTACTCACTAGTATTTCATTAGCCCATGTTTCATTGATGAATGAAAATCTTGGCTTGTTGCGTACCAATTGGTTTTCTTTTCGTAGTTTTTTTTTTTTTATCGACGGACTGATAATTTTGGATATGATTTCCTGAGTTTAGTAGAATTATAATATTTGAATGTATTATTATTATTTATATAGATTAAACTTATTAGACATGTATTTTTTTTAGTTTTTATACCGTCAACTAATAAAAATTTATTTTAATATAAATTTTAAAATAATTATCATAAAAATCAAATAAACTTACAATATAATATATTACTGTTTGTGATAAAATGATAATATAAAATTTTTCAATAATACACTATTTACTTTATGATTTATACCTACATATACTGTAAAGTGGAGTTTTGCCTCAATATGTTAATTTTGACAAACAGTTTTTTTTTTCATAGTTAATTAACTGGTTTGACATTTTTCTTTCTACCTTTTTTTTTATTTTATCTAAATTACTTTGTTACTCACTCTTTTCATGCCTCATTTCTAATTTTGACACCATCAATCAACGAAAAATGATCAAATCTCAATTTTTTTTATCATTGTTAATCATCTCCAAATGAACAAACATCCGCATCAAGTATCAGAAATTCAGAACATCTTCTAAATTCACAGAAGTTAGAAGAAAAATGATTGATTGTATTTTTTTTTTTATCTGTGTATCGTAATTTTGTGATTTTACCCCCTCGCATCCATGTTAAAGTTTAATATAATATAACTTTCATAAATATAGCAAGTAAGCAAATTGACGTAGTGGCTCTTATATATTTGTATTGGAGTATAGGGTTGAAAGTTTAAATCCCACTTCCATTTTTGTCAATTTCTTCTCATGTTTGCATGACATGTTAGCAAAATCTCTTAAATATTTAAGAATTTAATTGTAAATGGAACGAATAAAGAGGAACAATGAATTGAAACTTCAAAGAACAAAATCGAACAATACTAAATTTTACGACCAAATTTACATTTAAATTAAATTTAGAAAATCAAAGTTTATATATTTTTTTTACTTTTTAAAAATGAAAACCTAAATTGTTATATAAAAACAATAAATAACTTATTATTTCTCAATAAATTAAGATTAATTTTTTTGTTTTAGATTTGCTCAGTCTATATTTTTCTTTGCATTCAGTTTAATTAAAGAGAAATATTGATAACATCTTCTTTAACACACATTCTATTATGTGTTAAAATTATTGAAAATTACAAAAATTAGAAAAATGAGTCATTAAATAAGAAGAGTAACAAAAGAAAATGTTAATTATTATGAATTTTAATCACTAATAAAGAATATGTATAAAAGAGTATATTAAAATATTTATTGCTGACATTTCTCTTAATTAACTCATACACTTTTTTGTTTGATTTAAATTTGCGGAAAGAAAATTTCCACCAATATACGTCATCAAAATTAATTATTGCTGCCATAGTACTTCATCAAAACTACTACTGTTACAATTGCATTAAATTTGGTACGGTGCATGTTATTTTTGGTAAAAGTAAAAAGCTTTTAAAATTAAATTTTTTTAGATATTAATCTTAAATACAGTACAAAATAGTTGTTTTGACATTAATTTTTAAAAATAATTATACTGGCCTAATGTTGTTTGTATAATGAGTGGATAATAGTAATAAGTGGCTCACGCACCCCAGCGACAGAGATATGCTGAGATCGACCTGGATAATTTGTAAATCAAATTCATCTTTAAATTTTTAAAAATAAGTTCTTAAAAATTTAAAAATTAAATTAATTCATTTTTAAGAATTTAAAAATATAGGATCAAATTGTTTCATTTTTTTAATCCCTTTTCTTTCTCTCTCTCTTTCTTGCAACCTTAAAAAAAAAAGAAATACAATTGCGTGGACGTGTGAAAATTGAATTAAGAACTCAAGAGAGTGCAGTTACAGTGAGAGTCCTACTACGTGGAAAAGTGGTGGTGTTGCACGATCAATTCAACACGATATTAATTTCTGTAATGGAACTTCTTCCTTCTCGCGAGAAACTAAACTGAAGCTACCATGGTTGAAACTTGAAAATGTACTTCTCTTTTATACTCTCTACCTTTAAAATTATTTGGTGCATTGCTTTTTTCAGGAAATCAAATTTCGAAAATGCTAATGCTGGGAAAAATAAAGTATATTACGTTTATTATTTATGTTATTTTATATTTTTTTAAGTTTAAAATATACATGGGGCAGATTACATGATAATTAACTGTGAAATTTGATAAAATAATATTTCCAAATGTTATTTTACCATTAACCAATTTATGTTAAATTACATATTTTAAAGAGAAGGATTATGCTGTAAAAAATTTACACAATTATCCAATCATAATTCATCATATATAATAAATTTGTTGATTTTTAAAATAATTATCTTAAAATAATTTAAATAAAATTTTACCATCTACATAGTCATTAAACTTTATTTTAAATCATATAACTGTGGTGGCGAACATTACATAATTATACAATGAAAGAACTTTTTCTCATTACAGCACGTGCTATATGAAGAAGTTAACCATTCATGTCGTGAATCATTTATTTGATATTGGATGCAGATATACAATTAGGATGTTATTTGAATAAACTTCTTAACAAGTACTTGCAGAGGGAAAATACGAAGAATAAATGAATTAATTTTTTTTTATATGTTAAAACCAACTTATATACTTCAATTTTAATTTATAAAGATGTTTTAATTTAACTTCTCTAAAAGCTGCAGTAAAAAAAAAAAAAAAAAAAAAAAACCTTCTCTAAAAGCTTATTAATTTGAACTCGTGCTTGTACATAAGCTAATTATAATTAATAAAGTAAGTGCAATTAATTTATTTTATTTTCTTCTTTTCTAAATACTTGTTGAAAAGTTTATCCAACCATAATTTATATGTACGTGTGTCTACCTCATTTTTCTCTTATACTAATATGTGCTACTTTTCACTCTTACTTACGAAATCAATTTTTTATACATTAATATTTCCTCACGTGTAACAAAAAAAAATCTCTTAATACAGTCCATCATAAAAGTGAAAATATCTCCCACCATATCTTGTTTGCATACAGGCCAATCTCAATTCTACTTTTGATGGTATACGTAATGTCATTTATTAATTATGACCAGGGTGCATGGTTACAAATGTTAAATCAGAAAAATGAAGAACCTCAATGTGGAAATGGTATCAGAATTTAGACAACATAATGATACGAATTGCAAGTCCCACGTTAGCCGTCTAATCAACTAGGTAAATTTTTTTTAGTGATACGCATTAAATAGAAACTAATTCTTACCAATACTGGATTGCAAGAAGAAAAAACGTAAAGTATATGCGGAAGGAGTTAAAAGTGCAAAACACAGTGTAGGTCAAATGAGTAACAGTAACAGGTGCATCCATCATGCATGCAACAGGTGCAGGCAATGATCCCATTTGGCAACACAAAATTGTGAAAGTTGTGTTAGTCAAATGTGATGTTATGAGCAGCATGAACCAAATCGTCAGAGCTTGCCATAATAACAATACTCAAATTTTCAAAACTGGCGAGAGACTTTGGAATTGGACATAAAGCGTTAAAGCACTTCATCTTGGTGAGGGACTCAGCGGAATTACAATAATTGTTAAGGATGCACTGGGCCTGGAGTGGAGAAGTGTTTTAGCACTTTTAGGCCCAGGTTTTTATAGTTTTTGGGGCTCCATTTAATATATAACAAGGAACTTGATCTTTGTGCTCTTTTTGCTTTGCACTTTTTGTTTAAAATTAAAAGTAATTTTGTGTACATAAACGTGTTCTTGAAAAATTCATTCTTCCTAAATCATTGAATATCATATATTCTTTACATAAATCTACAGTGCACCACTATATAAAACGTATATATAGTTGGAATTGCCTCCATGAATTGTGTTAGGAGTGTTTTGAGTCCATGTAAAAATCATCATTTTTTAAGTTTTTGCTTCCCAATTTTAAAAACTTTACTTTTGGTTCCTGCATTTTTTAAACACTCAAAACTTTTGTCTCTGTCTAATTCGATTAAGTTACTATAGATATTTCTAACAGATATCTCAATCATGCAACACATAAATTTACCCCTTATTAAAAAGATCATCAAGTAACTAAATAATACTGGAAAATTAGACTGAAGAACCAAAGAGAGGATTCTAAAAGTTAAGAACAAAAACCGAAAATTGACAGTTTTACAAAGAGATGAAAAACGCAATTAATTCCCATAAATGTTATTCAAATTTCCTCATTTTTTAACTTTTTTTCCCACCCTTCCTTACTTTTAGTCTCTTAAAATTTTAGAAACTAAAATTAAGGGGAAAATATTAAAGAACTAAAGTTAGTAAAAAAATCAAGAATTAAAAACAAAAAACATAAAAAAAAAATTGATTAAAAAGGTAATATAAACCATAATATTTATTACTCTATCCATGCATTTTTTTTTCTTTCTTATTTTATCTTCTTACCATGAACCCTACAGTTTTGACCTAACAGGTTAAAGTTTTTTAAGTTATTTTTCTCTTATTATAATAAGATTAAATGATATATTTGGTCATTTATCTTATTTTTTGTTTATTTAATTATTTATCTTTTTTTTTGTTTTAGTCCTTAATCTTTTAATGTATATTATATTAGGAGTTTTACTAATCAATAAGAACATTTGGTAACAAAAAATAAAATAAAACATTACCTTGAAATTTTAAAAAATTACTTTTTATTTGACAATTTCCATTTTTTTTATTCCTGGGCCTTTTAAATCAAACTCGTCAGAATTACAATACTAGAGAAAGAATGAACGAAAATAATCAAAGTAATTATCCAATTTATTCAAAACCTTGTGATGCTGCATTAGTAATCAGTAGCAGGGAATTAATGAACCATGCTAAAATGATTAAACAAAATTATACATCACTAACAAACATGCTGGTGAAACCACGGTGTTTCCAAGTCAGCAAAATTCACTACTGTCGAAAATATAAATTTACACAGAAAATATAAAATGATTAAAAAAGGAATTTTAAGTATATATCTTGATGCATTTTCACTGGACCACAACAGTTTAGTTACAGTTGGGGTGTTCATGGATTAGAATTTTGAAAAATTCAATTTATATCCCATTTAAATCTAAATAAATGGATCGAATTTAGAATTCAAATTTATTTAATTGGATAAAAGTGATTTGAATTTTTTTTTTAAATCGATTTAAAATGATTTTAAAACCGTTTTATATTTCAAAATTATTTTAGTTTTGAACCTATTTTTAGATCATAAATCATTTTTCAACCTACTTATTTTTAGTTAACTTAGATCACGATTGAATTTGGTTGACTTCGACTAGATTTAATTTCAACCGACATCGATCGAGATTATTTTTGGCCAAGGTCGAAACTATTTTTTGGTTGAGACCAGTTAGGAATTTTTGGTCAATGTCTGTCAAACAATGATGTTTGGCTAACATCTATTGAGGCTATTTTTGATCGATGTCAGGCAGGGTTGTTTTTCGGTGAACGTTGGCTATGTTTTTTTTTTTTTATCAACATCGGTCGAGACTATTTTTTGGTCAATGTCACCTATAATTATTTTGGCTAATGCTGGTCGGTGATGTGTTTTGGCTAACATTGACCAAGACTATTTTTTTGGTTGACATCAACAAACATTTTATTGGCCAACATTGGTTAGGCTATTTTTTGTTAGCGTCGACTAAGGTTTTTTTGTTGATGTCTCCTGACACTATTTTTCAGCTAATGTCGGCTATGGTTTTTTGGCTAAGGTTGGTCAGTGGTATTTTATGACCGACATCGACTGAAACTATTTTATGGTTACATAAGCTAGGATTTTTTTGTCAATGTTGCTTGATGTTATTTTTTGCTAATGTCAATTAGGAATTTTTTTTATTGATGTTAGTCGGTAATGCTTTTTGGCCAACATCGAGCAAGACTATTTTCAATCAACGTCAGTTATGATTTTTTCCTATCAATGTCAATCGGTGATGGTTTTTGGCAAACATAAGGGGGAGCTATTTTTTGATCGATATCGACTAGGGCTATTTTTTACTAACGTCAACTAGGGTTTTTTTAGCTGACATCGGCCATAAAATAGGTATAGCCAATGTCGGCCAAAAATATCATTGATCAACCTCAAAAAAAAAAAAAAATCATAGTCGACGCTTGCAAAAAACTAGCCCCCACCAATGTCGTCTAAAAATCCTAACTTATGTCAGCCAAAAAACATCATTAACCGAAGTCGACCAAAAAAATCCTACCCGACATCAGTTTCAAAACAACATCAATCCAAAAATAATCTTAATTGATGTCGACCAAAACAAACCCTAGACGATGTTAGTCGAAAAATAGTCAACAAATGTAGATCGCAAAAAACCCTAACCAACATCGATCAAAAAATAGTCTCGACTGATAATGGTCGAAAAAACATCAACTGTCATCAACTTAAAAAACTCGATACAACATCAACTAAAAAACATCATTAACCAATAGTGGTCGAAAGAACTCTGGACAATATCAACAAAAAAAATAGCACGAACTAACACGTTACAAACAATCATAGTCAACATCATCCGAAAAATAGCCTTAGCTGATATTGACCGAAAAACATAATTAACCAATATCGCCCGAAAAAAACTCCAACTGACGTCTATCAAAAACTAACCTCAATCCGAACTCAACCAAGGTTGTTTTCAAAGGAATGGTTTAAACTTTGAAAATCTAATAAAATCCAATAACGTAACCAATTGATGTCCAAATAATTAGAATGAATTTAAAATCCAAAAAATTAAACTTAAATATAAAAATCAATCCAATTAAATGGATTGAAAGTGGTTTGAATATGATCAGTTATGGATTGAATTTTTGGAACACCCTACTTACGATACACAAATTAAGCAGAGCGTCCTCATAACGAATTTTTAAAAATACCTAATACCAAAGCATCGTCAATGTTGAAATGAGCCCAAAATTAAGAGCAGACTAAATTCAATAAATGTGGGAAAACCCATAAATCACTTACAGGACGGGGCAAAATTTAGAATAAAAAACAAGCTTAATCTCTAATAAGCGTAAACCACAGAAATAAGGCATAATTGAAACAAAAACATACTGTACATTAATGTGCCGCATTCGCTCCTGCGAACCAAGAATAGGGTCCACGGGTGTTGGTCTAACATTTGATACTAACAAGCAAGAGTTACCATGGTGTCCGTCACTCTAGAACAGCAACCTCCTGGTCAACCCTCCAGTAATTTGCATCATTGAATTCCTTTATTCCAGGACCACCCTCGTCAGTACTTTCCTTTTCTGGCACTTTAGAGACCATGTTTCTTTTCAATGGTCCTGCCTCCCCAACTATCCCTTCTTTCAGAGCCTGTTCCATAGCCTTCTCAGTACCTTCTAATTCTACACCTACAAATTCAACATCTTCTTCGAAGAGCGATGGTACTGGTACTGCTCTTTGACTCAAGTCAAGACCCCCATCAATCGATTCTTCTTTAGTTGGTGACCTGTTTGAAGGAACAGATTCCCCATTTGAAGGAGGACTCGGAGTAGGGCTACCTATTTGAGGTTTGGTAGTACAAAGGTTGCTACCAGAAGAATCATCGTGCTCTATAAATGGATTCTTGCTTGACCCAGCATCTTGCATATCTGAAGGTTCACCCCATCCCACCCAATCAGGTAAAGGCCTGTCCCCAAACAACTCTTCATTGTCCGATGCCTCAAACCTGAAGAATCCCATATCATGTGAAGCACTTGCCTTTTTGCTTTCAAAGTTCAAGGCGTCTCCATTCATGGAATCACTACCAGTTATTCCATTTAAGTTTGTGCTTGAGCAAGATGTACCATTCAGATTATTTTTGCTTTCATCCAATTCTTCATCCTCTCCAACCACTACCTCATCGCCACTACTGTTGCCACCATTTGCAGCACCATTCAAGTTTATCTCATCCATCATCTCTGATGATGTTGTTCCCCCAGTTGCATCACCAATTCTGTCATCTTGGAATGCAAACCAGTTGGAGTTTGTAAACAGACTACTGCAAAAGACCAAAAAAATTGTATATTGACATTAAAATGATTAATTAAATACAGAAACCTCAATGAACTTCCATAAAATTCCAATATCATCCAGACAACAAAAATAGGAGGACAAATGAAGCTTTTGAATACTTTCTACTTCTCTATATTCAACATGAAAGCAAAAACATAGATATCCATATGGGGGACGTTAATCACTTAGGTCCTTGGGCTATCTCTACTTTCTATCACACCATTTGTGTATTATGATGGAAGAATATAATAAGGAGGCATAGTGACAGTGCAACACCATGGAGCAGAAAACTGAAATCAAAACCAAAATATCTTCACAGGTTAAAGAAATGAAAGCTCATTCTATTTTTAAATCAATAACAGTAATCCCAAACAGTCGGGGTGATAAAGGATGAGGATCTAGTGAAAATGAAGAAATCCCTTACTAAAGGATCTACAAGCAATTTACAAAGTAAAGAAGGCTGATAGAGTATGATGTTTCTTAAATATCTAGTGCATATCTTATTCTTCCGTAGTTGCTTTTGAAGGATATTTCTCTTCCTAATCTGCAACTAGATCCTACAAAACCTGCACTCGATTGTCATCTTGAGAAGTACCTAAAAGAGTCAAGGAAAGAACGGATACCATGTGTTGGAAGATGAAACATACAGGAGTAGAGGATAACCTGGAAAGATATATGTCAATCATAGAATACTGGTAGTTATATGCTTATATCACTTATTTTATCAAATACACAGATTATCTCATTATCTCTGCATACACAGTACACACATACAAAACTTTGCTTTAAGAAATAAAGTCATAATGTTTGATTAACCCACATGACAGCTTCATCCAAACAAAATTACCAGTTATGTGACAATAAATTCACTCACCTCCCTTGATCGTCACTGAGTCTGAGGGATGATATGACTACTTGAGCAGAGTCATCATCAAAGTAGACATCCTGCAGATCATACAACAGATAAAGTTGCCATTAGTTGAGAAAGTAAAAGTAAAAGATTACTAGATATTTTGGTTGATGCAAAAGACAAATTGACTATATCACTCAGTGACATAAGAGCTAGATTGATTCTCAAAATCCCAAAGATCAATCACATTAAATTACAACAGTTACCAAGAGTAAACAAAACTACTACCTCATCATCTCGATCAAGGTTGCCACGTTCCTGCAACCAAGACAATCAAAACATTAGTCCAGCATTCAGGTTGCAGTGCCAGACCGAAAAAAAGGAAAACCAGGGAAACAAAAAAAGGGAAAGGACTTAAAAATACACAAACAGAAATGAGCAAGTATGCATGCACCGAGAGGAAGAGGAGCCAACCTCCTCGTTATCCTCATTCCCATAAATTTTATATCTAAAAGCCTGGCTCAAATTATTTGCTAGAGCTGCAACATCATAGTCTCTGTCATGAAGGTCATCATCATCACTATCCCTCATCCTATCTTGTAAAGCAGTTGGACGTCTGTACACAGGAAAAGGAAAAATAAACAGATAAATCAAATTGGGAAAGACCCCCCAACATAACAAAGTAAACAACATAAAACAGAAACATAAAAGACACAATTGGATGTAATTGTAGTGTTATGATTTACTATTATTTAGACTATTGAAGAGAAGCCATTTAGGTATAATAATGAGTATATATACCATGTTTCGATCAACATAATTTATGATAAGGCTGTAATACCTATAATATCTATCATGCACTTTTTTCTTCATTTTAATTATTCAAGTTAAGTTTATGCTCCAAGCCCTTATTAATCAAGATAACATCACTTGTGGTCACAAGTCTGCCACGTAAGGGCATGGTCTTGTCCACTTACAATTATATTACCACAACCAAATCAACCCCACTAACAGACTTTATGTTGGGGAGAATTGATCCTTCCAATAAAACCCTTGCTAAGCATATAGATTCAGTTAACAGCTTACCCACAAGCCCAACGGTGAACATTCTCAACCACATTACGCTCCTGAAGAACTGAAGCTTGCCATTCTTTCCACTCACTATTTTCCTGCAGATGTTACGCATACAAAGTCGAAGTATTCAAAGAAAAGTTTATTATCTTACATAACTTCAACATGTAAGTTCAGCTTCATTATCTCAAGATAACAATTTAAGGCATAATTCACAAATCTTCATAATTTATATAAACAGTAAAAATTACTGTAAAAACCATGAACCTCTTCTGATGCTAGAAATAATATGAAAACACAGCTAACCTGAAGACATGTCAGTATGGGGTTTCGATTATGTGCCAGGTGAACAAGTTTGTTAACAATTCGAGTAATATGCCCAATGTTTCCTGCCCGTGGCGCTTGTTTTCCAGCAGTAGGTACTGTTGGCTGCAAAATAAAACAATTTAGTAAAGCAATTCTAATAGACTTTATAGCAGTGTAGTGATTGTCTATTATTCACTTCATATAGGTCCTATATCACTTAAGTTTATGTATGTTTTCTTTTCCCTTCTAATTCAATAAAACATTGAACAAAAACATGATAACTTGATCATGACAATATACAGTTGTAACCAAGACAAAACATCCAATATATCAGTTTAAAGCATCCATTTACCATAATTATGTCAGCAGAGAGAGTAGAACGTTTGTCTGCTTGGAGAAATCTTCCAATTAAATTACACTCTCGAAGAAGATGTTCAACAATGGCATCAGTTTTGCTCTCCAAACAAGATAATATGATACTTTCTACATGATGGTGTAAGGAGTTATTATATGGATACCTGTATTAGCAGAGCATACTCAGACTAGTTAAAAAAATTAGCATTAAAGTAAGAAATAATGCTATATCCACAGAGATAAAAAAAAATGTTAAGATTTTGCTAAACATCTTCATAAAAGAAAATAATAGTTGCTTACTCAAAGAAGAGATCAATGACTCGTTGAATGGTTCCTGAATTGACCATTTCTTTTTCTGCCACTTCATTTCCAGTTTTTAGAAGGACAGCAATGAACTCAACAATCTGAAATAAACAGCAGACAGATAAGAAAAATAAAATATAAGCAAAATTCGCATTAGCCATACCTCGCATAAGAATAGAACAATTGCATAAAACAGTTTCAAAATAGACAGCAAAGATGATTTTTGGAACAAGAATTCAACCTCTACTAGCCAGACTGCAACCTAGTTTAGGGGATTACTAAAGTATCCCACTTTTTTTTCAAGTTACGTTGTCAAACATTCATATATATAACAAAATTTGCAAACATTTATGATAAAATGAACAGCCAACAAATGTTTGACAATTCACCCTAGGTATCGGCACCATAGCAAAAAATACCCTAGAATTGGTGGGGAGGATGGCCATAACAACTAACCTTTAATCGATGCTTCCCGAGTGGAGGTCTCAATTCTCCATATGTTGTAGGCAATACTTTTTCATCAGATGATACAATCAAAAGCATAAGCAATTCACCTGCAGACAAGGAAAAAAAATGTTAAAGATAGTGTGATATGGACACCTAAACAAAATTTGACAGATTTGTTTGTACCATACAAAACATAGTCACAACATTTTTTAAACCTTCAATTGTGAAACATTCATAATCATATGACACATAACTACCCACCACCACCACCCAAGAAACCTTGAAAGAACTGAAGTGCACACCATCTTAACCAATAGTACTTTGATATTTATTGATGACTACAAAGAATTGGGAAGAGAAAGAGATTCAGAAAGAGTAAAAAATAAAGTGAAAGCAAAAACATATAAAAAAAGTCTAACATTTACGTGTCCATAAAAATGAAGAACTTAAAGCACAAGCACATTACAACCTATTTTATTTATTGGTAGAACTCCAGCAATCTTATTTCTAGAAGTACTCATCCCTTTTAAATAGGCAAACTCCAGATTACCATAATATTATTAAAAGCAACTCACAATTGACCTTTATTAACCAGGACAGAGAAAAGTTAAATGGTAATTATAATTTAGTACAACAAAAGAAAATCATATATTGAAGTCTCAAACCTGTAAAATCCATAGCATTATGGCAATGATATAAAACCACAGTATACAAAATACATTTTTACCCTTTCTCAAGGGCTCCTTTCACCTCTGTACACCTACTGTAAACTTGGGAAATGGAATCACCTACTGGGTATTTTTTTACAAATTTTATTATAATCAAAATAGTCATAAAACTAACTGCAAAATTAAAAAAACATATAATCTTTTTAAATATAATTCCAGCATTGTATTGTATTTTACAACATTCAAAATAACAAAATAACTCAATCAAAAATCATGATGACGAGAATAACATGGAGCTAAAAACACATGAATTTGGACTTACTTAATTTAGGTAGCATAGCACCAATAGTGTCTGGGTTTACAGGAATTGGTGGCTCATACATGTGTTGACTTCGAAATGAATGAAAAAGGGGAGATGATAAAGCAGACCTTTTGGGATCCAATAAAGAAACAGACACTGAAAGTGAGTTCACAAGGCTAGACTTTGATTGTGAATCTTCCAGTGCATGATCCAAAATTTTGGCAACAAAACTGCATATATAAAAATATACACAATAATTATTTCAGAGTTACATATTAGAGAAGAACATAAAACCATAGAATAGAAACCTTGGGCTTGAAAGTTTAATTGCTAGAGAAGATGAGGGATTTCGAGTTATCGTGCACAATGTTTCAGCCGCGTTGGCATGAACTTCAGGAGGACTCTGGTTTAAATAGGGGAGAAAAAAGTTGTCAGATAATTTGCAACAAAATGCAAGGTGATAAAGAGCCTATAAATTTAAACACAAACAAAAATTGGATACTAAATCGAGCTTTTTAATCAATTACATCTTTTATGTCCCAGAAAACAAATTTTGGGGGACAAACACAACAACATTAGCAATCATTAGCATGGCCAATGTCAAGCTTCTAGAATAGAAAATTTCCAACTCAAAGAATGTAGCTACATTCAATCTCATTTAACATATCCATCTGGAAGGCATAAAGCTGAGCGCATAAGCATCACTCGGCAAACAAGCAACAGCTGGCTGAAGTAACATAAACCTGGATAGATGCTTCACTTACAGATGGACCCAATTTATGAACAATCATCTCAAGGAGGTTGCTCTCAGCCAACCATTGCATCACATCTATAAAATTGTGATACATATGATCATCAGCGCCTACCAATCGAACCAAAACCTGTCAAAGAACTTATCTCAGAATCCATTTTGGCACATCAGCAAGATCTCAGCACTGTCATAATTACTACTGAAGTGGTAAAAGTTTACCTCCATAATGGATGTAATTCCTATCAAATCAACCAGTTGGCGAAAAACATTCTGATGGGCCTGCAGAAATTATGCTGAATCGTGAATGAAGGATTTCACAAAGAGACTATGCAACATGCACACCAACCGTTGTAAAGACTAAAAACTGTTTAATATAAAGGTTCAGTTCCATGAATAAAAGGGAATAAAAGTAAATCAAGCTTTGTTCTCCATAATATTGTAAATATCAGATTGAATAAGCAATCTACTACTCTATTACAAAAGCAAATTGTTTTTCTTACTTGAACATAATTCATAAGTGGCACTGTCTTTCGAATCATTAGGCAAACAACAACCTGTAAAATGGCATAGAAATCAGTATCAAGCAAGTCAGATGGGCCACATTGACAAAAAGATCAAGCAAACTAAAATTTCAATTTTATCTAACATATACCTTGCTAAAGTAGCCAGCCAACAAGGTACTATGTGAGCGATTAGGCTCCAAAAAAGAGAATAATAAGTTCATCAGCTGAAATTACAAGCATGCAAAGGGGAAATCAATGAAGGTATATGACTTGAAGATAAAAAAAAATTCACAAACAGGATGCAGTATAAACCTCTTCATCATCAACCAAGGTCTTCAAAATGACATCAATTTCACATGTAAAAATCTCACAGGCAATGAATGGAAACCTTAATTACAGAAAAACAATCAGATGATTACAAGAAAGTTGAAAATTAATAAAAAAATCATTTGCAGCAAATTTTCAGTTACAACTGCATACTTGAAGGCCCGTTTATTTTCAGCATCTTCAGGTGGTTCTTCAATAATGTATCGTAACAATTGCTCAACCTGGGCTTGATCTCTCAGACTAAAAGGGGAAAAAGTAGCAAATTATCAATTACCTTCTTGCTGAATAGTCATATAATTGCATATCCAGCCTGTGCTTTATGTATTTAATTTACTCAAAATTATCACCAAAAATAGAAATTGGACAATACAAAAATAAAAAACACATTAAACTCCGAGTTTTGTTAGGAGAATGAAAAACTGAATTGCTTAAAATTAAACAGACACATACAAGTTGATAAGACGACTGTTTAAGGCCTTGCATTCTTGGATCACTTCCTCTTCGTCCAGAAGCTCTTCCAAAGTGAAATTCTCCTTGTCTAATATTGTCTCCACCTGCATAACACCATCAACATACAAAACCACTTCAAATCAACTATTACAAAGGAGCACGGAGAGGAAGCAAGAAAATGAGCTACGCAAGTTTTAAGCTACTTGAGACTTTGGGTGCCAATTCAGTTGTCCTCTTAAAACTTTCGGCCATCAATTATAGGGCATTCAATCATAAAGTTCCACTGTAAGCATGCATCATTATGTAGAATTATAAAAGAAACACTGTAGTCTTGAAAGTAAAGCAAGTTGTCACAAACTGATAGTAACTTTGAATTCAAATCTATCGAAACAAGTAAGGAAAAATTTTTCAGATGAATCCTGTGCTATCTTCTTCACAAATTCCCACTAAATTGTGTTTGCTTTAACTAAAACTCAACTCAACTGTTTTTCAATGATTAGCAAGCTCATATTAACATACTAATTTCTAACCTTCAAATTCAAAATACCCGTAGCTGAAAAAGCAATACAAAGAGGTAATTACAGGGGGGAAAATATACTAACTAACTTGCTAAAACACATCAACTGTCTCTAATTGAGATCCTCCTAACAAAGCGAACCACTAAAGTAGATTCAACAAAAACAAACAGCAGATTGAAAAAATAAAAATAAGCAACAGGTTCGCTTATGAGTTGTCTGTTTAAGGCTTATGAGTTCCAGGAACAGCGAAGGTCGATCCAAGAAAAGGAATTAATCGGCAACATAGTTAATTAGCAATTAATTAATTAATCAATTGGTAATTAAAAAGGGAAAGCAATGGTAAATAAAATGACATTCAAATGAAAAACTAAGTGATGCTTGAATTTGGAGGGAGGGAGAGAGAGAAGAATTGAAGCTTAGTTTAAATGCAGCAGAATTGGCGCGATGGAAGTGAAAACTCACGGGGGAGGAAGCAGAAAGGGATGGGAGCTTCCAAAACATGAAGGCCGGATCTAGGTCTAAACCCTAATTTTGTGGGGGAGAGATCGAAAAGCAACAACGCCGTGGAGATCGATACGAGAAAGCAAAGAGAGAGAAAGAGAATGCCCCAAAATAATCGCTAGCGCTAAAGTACAAACCATAGAACTACAGAAGTGCCACACACACACCACTATACCACCTATCCCACGCTTCATAATGCCACTATAGTTTTTTATTATTATTTTAATTTTAAACTTATGCAATATGTAGTATTTCACATGGCTAGGCTATATGAATGAATGAATATACTACTTACATGGATGTACACCTCATGATGTTACATGCCCATGGCCATATATATCTCATCACTGTCACATTCTTGCTTCTCCGTCAACTTATACATTTGAATTTCAACATGGAATCAACGTTACGTCGCCGTGCATTCAATCGTGGATTTAAGACTACCATTCAAATTAAAGTACACTATTCTTCAGATATAGACTGTTAAATTATTGTGGAAATTGAAAACATATCTACCCTTAAATATTGAAAGTTATCGTATATCTTTCTTCCTTTCATTTTAAGGGCAACTGTATGCTCAAGATATGTAACTTATTTCAAAATCTTATACTTTTTTTTTATTTCGATAGATAAAACAATAAAAAATAGTCAAACAATAATATTAATATTTATACCATTATATAAAGGAAATAAATGTTTTTGTAATTATTTCTGTTTCCACTTTTTCTTGATTATTTTATCCCTAATAGACACTCAATTATTTTCTCATGATTAAACTCAAAATAACAATACTCATGAACAAATAGGAACACAAAAATTTTGAAAACAAATTTGATTTACACATTATTTCACTCCTCAACTAAAATCATCATTTAAATACTTAAATTACTCACTAATTACTCTCCACTTTTATATATATATATATATATATATATAAAGGAGATACCTTTTTTGATAACCACCTTTTAGTCTCCACTTTTATTAGATCATTATGTCCTTAATTAACAAAATATTAACAAATATGGATATAATCAAACACATGAAGAGACGAGGACATATCCATCTTTTCCTCTCTATTTTTTAACTCCTTCACATTTCTATCATCAACTGCTAAGCAACTCCTTTACACATTTTTTCTTCTTATTTTACACTTGAAGATGTTACTTATCCAACTTGGTCATTCACGTTTTTGTGCTTGAAAGCAATTTATATTTTTACAAATCCCAAAATTTACCCGTGCGTTTTCACTTCTCTTCTCCCTTCACCAACCCTAAACACACACCCCACATCCCACATCCTACACCCACTCCTATACATCACACTTACCACCATTGCACCATCCTGTTGCACTATCGTTGCATTGTCCATTTGCTCAACGCCATTGCACTGTCCCGTTGCAACACTACTGCGACTTCGCATTGCTCGAACCACTTTGTTCAGGTACTTCCTCTGGTTGCTTCTACATACCCTTCTTCTCTAGCTATGAACCACGGGAATTGGAACCGTTGAATTCTTTATGTTCTATTAACATGTACGCCTGATTCCTCTATGTGAGTCTTCTTTTTGCAGTAACACCATGTTTAGAGGAATTATGTGACTACTTTCAAGTGGGGTACTGAAATTGGTTAAAGATTGAGTTTTGGGTTTTGATTTTTTGTTTGTTTCCCGTGTTTGAGTACTGGAATGCTAGGACAAATAATATAATCCCTCTAAGTAACAATCATGTCTCTTCTAGTCACAAAAACTCAACTGCTTTGGTCATTCATGTTTTTTTAGGTGTGATGGATATATGTTATATTAAAGAACACTATCAAAGGGAACATGGCTTGAATGATTTTTTTTTTCAATTACAATTGGAAAAATGTTAAAATAATCTTTATTTTTTACACATATTTTTTATATTTATTTTATATATTTCTCCATTTCTATTATTTTTCTCTTCACCACATATCTTACTTTGAAATATATCAAAAAATCCTTAGAGTTGAAGTAGATACACCCTAAGAGCAAAGATAATTAAATATCAAAATAAGAAGAAGAAAATTCAACATGTGACATAATAATGTTACCATTCAATATTTCATAAATGCATTTATCAAATAGAATGATATTCAAGTATGTACAACAAATGGTTTGGTCAATTGTGTATAGACAAACATATATTTACAAACATAATATATTAATTTATCATGTTATCATAACAAACAAAGAGACATAAGAAGTAAAATTATGTATACATTACAAAGTATATTAAACTAAAATAAATATACAATAGCATAATAGAAATGCAGATACAGATAAGCGTATGTGTTTCTACTAGTATTTTTTATATAGTTTTCCCTCTTTCATTCAACATCTCATTTTCATTTTCAGATTTTATTCCCCTAATTAATACACCGTGTCCACCTTCCTCTTCCAATGACAATTCATCATCAAAATCATCACTCACCTTTCCAAGTTTTTCCAATTTCAATTTTATTCCCTTTTCTCCTTCATTTTAAATTAGTTACTTTCAGGTCAAGAAATATTGATTTGATTGAGGAGGGTAAACTATCCACCACTTTCGATTGTCATCTAAAGGTAAACACCCACTGTTCTATAATCTATACTTTCAATTTTCTCTCTTTCCTATCAAATCGAGAGATTTACTCTATCTTTCTATCCTCCTCTTTTAGGCTTTTTATCCCTTGCGGTGTGCAGACTTGTTGTGAACTTAATGCACCACGCTAAAATTGTCCTTCTACTGAAGTGACGGAGGGGCACAATAATTTGATATCATAATATTTAGTTGTTTTGCAGTTGTTTGTTCAAAACAGATAAAACAGTGCAGATGGACTTTCATGACATGTAAAGGAAGAGACTACACTCTATGCAAGAAATTTTGTCATCCCTGTAAATTTAAAGAATAAGGAAATGGTTGATCATACAGTCTGCTTATTAAGGTTCTTCAAGTAATTTTTTTAGGAACATGTGCATCTTAGACACTATTTTACCTTCAAGTTATTTGTTTGACGATTTACATATTTTGTTGTTGGTTTGTGTAACTTTAATTTTGTCTTTGCTAGGAGAGAAAAGAAAAAAGATCAGATAATTTTGGAACAAAGAAAGACAATCCTTCATTTCGTTAGTGGCAAGGAAATATGTGTCTACCAGTAACAGTAAACAACATTGTTACAAGTTGCTAAATAACAAATTCCTTAACTTTTGCGGCATGCATCTATTATTCTTCTAAAACCTAAAATCCACACCATTATCCATAAGATTAAGCCTCCCAAGCTTAGAGCAAACCAACGTAACAGATACACCGAAAATGCCACATTACCGATAAGAATGCGTATCATAACAAATTCTACGTACACCACATCACATTGTATCATGATATCAATTCAACTTCCTAATTAAATTACGAAATGAACTTTGAAACCCATCCAATTAAATATGACCAATTGGTCGTGGTATAATTACTTTTTCTTTGATCAATTAAAAAAGGAACAAAGTATTGTAATTCAACCCCATACAACAGGTAACAACAATAGATATTGGAGTTTCTTATGGGTATATCCAAGTGCAGTAAAGAAAAAATCCAACTTCCTTTGGAGCTAAGGGGCAAACCTTTGGACCTTTCTTCTATGAGATTAATATATTTTTCAAACATCACCATATATTAGGAAAGTACAACAAATTTCAACAGATTTAAACTAAAATTTTGAAGCATCAATACCTGATAATCCATTGTTCTTCAATCTCATTAAAAAATCAAATGTAAAATGTCATTATTTGTTAAGAATGTGATAGATTTAATATATGATAAGATTCAATGATAATGATAATTATTTGTTAATAATGTTTTTCTTATCAGCAATGAATATATCATTTCATAAAACACAAGATGTGTTGTAAAAATATCAAAAGAATCTCAACATATCCAAATTTCCTTCTAGTCACTACAGATGGAAATATGGCTAAGAAAGTATAAGATACCTAATCTTTCCTCATACCACCAAAGGAGTTGCATGGTGGAAGATTCAATTCATATCACCAACAAGTACATAACAACAAAATTTCATCAAGATCATATACCCAACCCGCAAGCACTATTTACAAATTGAGAAGGCATACTCCTTGAGACACTTGTCATTGTTGAAATGACACCATAAAATCCTTTTTATATGTCTTCATCCACGACCAAGTGTTAAACTAGCAGTTATGCCAGATCTGGTCTTTGTTTGCGACTTTGTTTTCAAAAATGAATTTGTTCCTTGCATACCATACGTTCCAAATAATGTAACTCCATCCAAGAATCCACCAATGTTCTTTGCTAGAATGGATCATTCCATGTGCATTTAGTCACTTATGTCATTGGTTCCACATCAGTTGCAACTCTGGACACTACATTAGCTTTGCAACAACAACACCTCATGGTGATCAAGACTAACCTAGCAGCACAATTAAGAATGCGCAATCAGTTCAACAGTCATCATTTAGACCATTCATATAAGAAGGGCAACTGGGTGTGGCTATGCTTTCAACCTTTTCAACAAACTTCACTTCATCCAAGTTGTTCATCCAAATTGGCACCACACTTCTTTGGCCCCTTCAAGATATTGCAACGTATAGTAGAGGTACCCTACAAGTTGCAGCTCCCACAAGTGGTGAGGATTCACTTGGTCTTTCATGTGTCCAAACTAAAATTGTTCCATGGACAACAACAAGAGACCATTCCCTCATTAGCCCCAACTCTCACGGTATCTACAGTGGCGGATCCAGGAAATTAATGAAAGGGGACACTCAATAAGTTCAAATACATATATTTTAATAACAAAAGTATATTATAATAAAAATAATTACAATGTCATCATTCTAGCCCTTATTTTTTGGAATTTCATCATAATTGTCATATTATCAATGTTTTCAAATACATCTTTTTCAATACAAAACACTAAACAATAATTCAATAATTCATTCCCCATCCAATTATGAAGTGCAGTCTTGATGTATTTCATATCTGAAAATGCTCTTTCCACAGATGCAATTGCTACAGGCAAAGTTAATGTTAACTTTACAAATAAATAAACCAAAGGATACACAATATTTTTTCTTTTCAACCATCATCTTGGCAAGATCAGCTATTCCTTACAAATTCAAAAAATCAAGATCACTTTGCATATCAACAATATACGTGTCGAACTGATATTCAAGCATGACAAAATCATTCAAATCAAAATCTGAAGGATAAAAGTCAGCAAATTCAAACAACTTATTCTTGTCAAATGCCGAGAAAGAGTTGCACAGATTTAAACATGTCATGCACTTCAGCAAATTCGAACTAACTTCAATAAAACGATCATTCAACTCTTCAAGTTGAGTATCTATCATTGCATAAAATATGTCAACCTTAAAGTGATGTAGATGAGTAACTGGTCCTCTACGTTTTGTTCTCCCTTGTAATGCAAGTACACTTTCCATATCAGGAATTCTATATCATGTTTGATACAAAATGCAGAAGTCTTCTAAAATAGATTATCCCACCCATTACCTCTCGTCTTTTGTAATAACACCTTTAAAATTTTTACAAGAGTCATGGCATTCACAATATCTTGATCTTTTCTCTGAAGTGCTTGTGACAACTTATTCGTTATTGCTAAGACCTTGATCATCAGGTTCAAAAGTAATACAAATTCAAAAGTTTGCATACGCAACATAAGGCCAGAGGCTTCAGACATTTTTGCATGAATAAGGGTTTTATCGTCTTTTATAATTTCTAGCACATCAAGCACAAGATCAAACAATGTATACAAACTTACCAATGATCAGTAATGTGAGCTCCAACATGTGTCCCCTGGTCGTGACAAACTCATTTCTTGATTCAAGCCTCTCCCTGATTGAACATCATCGCTTGCAATACTTTTAAGGAATATCATTATAAATTTATAATTATGCTTTTGATTTCATAAAATTCTCATTTCCATGCCCAGTATCAATAAAATTCTATCTGATTTTTAGGGAATATCATTATAAAGAAGAAAAATTGATAAGTGAATAAGCAATGAAAGGAAGAAAAAAAAATGTATTTAATGAAGGAAGACAGTCTTGTTTGAGGACTGGACAAAGAAAGCAGACTGGACCATTTTTTTAAGGATGAAAATGACTTTATATGAAGGATATAGATTTGCTCTGATCCAAATGGCTTTATAATAAAATGTTAAGGTAAAACTATCAGCTAGAACATGTTAAACAATGGTTGTTGAGTTAGAAGGCCTCAAACCTTATCGCTGTTGCATAATTTGACAATCTTAGAGACCTCCTCTTCAGATCTGCAAATAAGAGTACACTGAAAGAAAATAAATACATGGGGACACTCTAACTTCTACCATGAGATTGTATCCACAATATTTTAAAAATCTCTCCTACTCTCCCATGTTCATTCATGTCCATTCGAGATACTATAAAAAAATATGAGAAGTCTTTTTGATATATTGTATAGTCTAAAATGATAGACAAGGTATACATATGCATATTTGAAATCAACAATATGACACATCAGAAATTCATATATCTCACATAAGCATTTTTGACCCAGCATGATTAAGAGTTTGGATATTCCAAGGCACATAACATATGTCATGGAATCTCTTCTCAATAAAATGAGATATTAGACATAATAGCATTTGGGAACAAAAGCACTAAGCATGTGTAAATACGAATATACAATTCTACATATGTACAGATTGACCAATGTTATGTAGAAAATTATTTTAACAAAGAAATCAACCATATTATATCAAACTTGTTTGTTTTCAAACAACATTCAGGTCAAATATGGGGGGGATACTTTTTATAAGGTAGAAATAAATACAAGCAAAAATTGTTAGGATCATGGCAACATTCTACTAGAGCATATGATATATCAAAGTGGTATTCAAAATAAAGGTATCTAATAAAATGTCACAGGTCCAATTGCTCTGATGACCACCAAATCTCCATAACCATTATACTATTATATTCAAATAATTGTCACAATATTACAATTCCACTTGAGAAACACACCACATTTTCAACATAGCTCAGTAACAAGTATTTTCAATAGTTTTGTTTCGAAAATTATAATGGAAATAGAGAACAACATTTAATTGAAGTCTTTCAAATCTATATTATTTGGAAAAATACTGCAATAGAAACTTCCAAGTTCTTTCTCAATGCAAGTACCAAATGTGATGAAGTTAAAATTTAAAAGGATAACATAAGATCACTGCAGCATTGTAGAAACTATGATCAGATGAATGAGGAAGTAAACTTATATTTCAGCCAAAGCTTCAGCTTAGAGAATGTCTCACCTTGGATAAACAATCACATCAGGGATATTGACAGCCTTGTGAAAGTTGTTTTGTGGTTTTCCATGGATATATCTTTCATCATAATCAAGAGATATGTTATCCTGTAAGAATGAAGTATTAAAAAAATTCAGGTGACTCCATTCTTATTATTATCATAATAAAAGTATTCATGAACACCAACAACCAACCAATGAATAAGATTGGCCAACCTTCCAAAATTACATGCCAAATTCAACTAATTAGTTATAAGTTTATAACTAATCAACTTGACAAGAAATAGCAAGAGCCAAAAGGAATTTTCAAATACAATTGATGAACAAATTAGAACCAGCCCAAGCATTTCCTTTATATTTCACATTTACGATATATTCAGATAAGGTAAGAAGAGTTTGTACCTGACAGACGATTTTCAAATCCTGAAGAAGCTCCCGTGGAAATTCTTTCTGTGATCCCTTAACGACGTATTGCGTGCTACCTTCCCCCCCATGTGGACTGTGAACGCTAGATTCGAAGATGTCCGAAAAGTCGAGCGTAGATCGCGAGTGAGGTTCAGGTGACACGTGGGAACGCAACTCAGAGTCGAAGGTGTTGGCGTGTCGCCCGAGGAGGCTCTGGTGGGCGGTGGCGGTCTTGGCGGAGGAGAAGCAAAAGAGCGCGTGGTCGAGGGAAAAGGAAGGAGAGCAGAAGAGCAGAAGGACTAAGGTGCAGTGGGCTAGGTCGCTAGGGTGTTTTGTGATTTTTTTTAAAAAGAAGGACATTTTAGTAATTTCATGTTACTTAGGTTTGCCTCTGGGTACTTGGTTACTCCAGTGCCAACAACAGTTTTGCAGCGCCATGTGCTCCGGAGTGCAAAGGGAGACAAAGTTCAGCTATTAGTTCAATGGGAAGTACTCCCTCTTGGAAGCTACTTAAGAAGACAATGAATCTTTTCCAAAGCATAATTTAGCAACCTTGAAGACAAGGTTGTCAAAAGATGGGAGAGTAATGATACAAATCTGCCCAAGCTCTCAACAACCCACTAGAACATTATATTTCAAAAGCAAGAATTGGGGCAAATCAGTCTAGTAGGCCCAATTTGGAGAGGCTTTAAGGGAGTCAAGACAATTTCAATGTGGATGAAGGATTTTGTCGTCTTAGTTTGCCAATTAAGATTCAATAACTCTTATAATAATTTCATTATTTTTAATTACAATTGCATGATTATGTTTTTCATTAGAGGAGATAACCTTTCATATAAAATATATGAATTCATTGAGAAATCAGAATATAATATTGTTGCTTAGAAGTATCTTACTCTCTTACCCTTGCATCACAACCCTAATGCACTTCAAGGCTAATAATGAACACATGAGTCAGTAAAACATGAATCCAAATATTTTTCTCAGTCACTCTTAAGAGAATAAAATTCCAACCTCTCAAATTCCTTCTCTCATTTTAATTTTTCTAATAATGGTAAAAAGGTACCACTAGGCTGATATTATGGGATTCTTCACCAGTGCACAAGTTATATAACTTGTGTATGGTACACAAAAAATAATAACATTTAGATTAATTTCATTCCATAATATTATGTTGCATCCTCCACACCATACCACCACCTCTCTTTTTCTCCCCATCTAATTTGCCAACCAGCCACCATTCGCAGTCATCGAAGATGCTTTCCAGCCGCAATGCACCCTCTGCACCACAATCCCAATAGCTCCTCCACTGTCATAGGCTATCAGTTACCACCCACCACTACCAAAAACATCATTGTTACCCACCAACCTTTCTCCACTCCCATCTCCCATTTCTTCCCTAAATCTCCTCTCCTCCATTACAACAAATTACATTAATCCAAAGGGTGTATGCTTTCGTTGCCAAGGACAAGGAGCGAGTGGTCTCGTGCCAACATCCGAGCCACCATTAATGCACTAGCATGATTGAATTCCGACTAGCCACTCTAACATAGTCAAATTTTAGTACTAGTTCGAGTGAAAAATGTAAATGGTCAAGTTCTATAATCAATTTGTGATAACAAAAATAATAGGTGTTAAACATATTTTTAGAAAGATGTTTAGGTTCTCTGTCACTCTCTCTAATTCAGATTCAGATTCACCATAGATAGAATTGTTAAGAGCGGGTTGGGATGGCTGGGTCACGTAATCCAAATTAGAGAGTGATCCACAACACACTGCATTGCAACCAAACGACTAATCCAACTCCCTACATTATTTCATCATTCTTTTGTTTCTAGATTTTCAATTCAACTCAAAATAAATGTTACTTTATTGTAATTAATACAAGGCAGATCCATATTCCCAAATGTCAGTTGCGACTATGCAAAGGAGCTATCACAGATGGCAATGGTGACAATTTCAGGAAAAACAAAAGGCAGTGATAAGTTGTGCTCTTTTAGAGAAGTGCAAACTTGTCGAAAATCATCTCCGATGACGGTTAACGGTGGTTGGTGACAGAGTAATTAGGGAGAAAAAGAAAGGTGGTGATAAGGTGTGGAGGATGCACCATAATACTATGGAATAAGATAAATCTAAAAGACGTTAATTTTTGTGCACCATACACAAGTTACATAACTTGTGCAAGTAGTTGCGCCTTCTTTACAATGTATTTATAGGGCATGTTTTAAAATCATGTTACCAAAAAATACAAATGTAGTTGTGTATTGTTTTTTAGGATATGTTACTTTTATTATTTTAATTTTCACTTTCTCAATTTTTTTAATTATATATTCTTCTATACCCAACACATATTTCACAGATATGTAAAACTACAAATTGCGTAAGAGCTTAGCTTAGCACAGACAAGCTGGTTATGAGATCAAATAATGATCTTTTTTATGTGTCCCTGTCATTTAGTGACTTTTCTTGCAAACCTTCTTTATTTTTTACAAACTTCTTGTAAAATATGGAAGATGATATAAAGCAGTACTGTGAATAAAATAGATATGTATTATTTAAGCTGGGGGGAAAATTAGATTTAGACAATAGAGGGAATAATAAAGCAGTATGTATTCAAAAAAAAAAAAAAGCAGTATGTCACCGTAACATGAATGAGAATAAAATAAGTAGATAGTGAGGTATAGTGGGTATAGATAATGAGTGTATAATTGAATTTTTAGACAATAAATACAATTCCATCACAGAATCCATATTCTTATCCTCCATTTATAGGAATAAAATTAATAACAAATTAAAAGAAGCATGAGAATATTTTATTATTATTTCCTAACAGATATGAAAATGTATATTTTCGGGACTCTATCAAGATTCTGGGAAACAAACAAATACTATGTTCTGGGTATCTCTGGACTCAAATTATGACATATACTTGCACTTTTCGATCGTTATGGTTATAGAAAAGATGGTCTGTCTCGATATAATTATTAACTACCACCACATAAGTCGTTTTGCAGTTCCATTTAAGTCTCCAACACAGTATAGATTCCAAATTACCGGTCTGAGGCTCTGTTTCTTTAATTATAGAATCTGAGAATTGTTGTATCACAGTGATTTACATAGAGAAAAAGGTATCGTCTTTGGATAGTTTTTCATCCCATCTTAAGCAGGAAAGTCTTTAGGCTTGTAATTCTACGATAGCATGAAAATGACCTCAGATGTAGAGAAGTTTTCTTCTGATTTAATGCAGCCTCACACTTTGAACTACTTTTAACAGTGTGTGTTTCTATTAGTTGAATAGAACGTGACAAGGATAAATGGGCAAAATGGATGACAATGCAAACTCTTCAACTAAGTGGTTACTGGTTAGAACTTAAAAGGGTTTATTTTATGGAAGTATTATTTGTCTTGAGACAATCTTCATTAAAAACAAAATAATTTTTTTGCTAAGTATAGGAATAGGTAAAAAATTAAGTTTGGATGAACAAAACCAATCTAAACTTCTCAGGCTTTATTGGGGGTACTATGTAATGACTCAGTTTGGTGAATGATACAAGTGAAATCGATTGAAAAATAGGTAAATGACCAATTTCATCTTTGCACTTTACATTCATTGACAATTTTGTCTTTATATTATGGAAATGATCAATTTAGTTCGCAATTATGTAAATGTATGGATAATTTAGTCCTACCGTTAAGTCTCCTCTATTAACGTGGCACGTCCTTGATGATGTAGTAAATTTACGTATGCAAGGGATGTCCCACGTCAACGAATAGTGTTTTAAACTAAAATGGTAGTGTTTTTTTTTTTAATTTTGATTTTCAAATTTACAAAAGGTAACCATTATTCTAAGAAGAAGGATCTTCTTCCTAATTTCATGATAATATTTTCTTCTACAATGACAAAATGGTCTCCTTAATGACAAAATGATCCACGACAATAATGTGAATATAGAAACATGCATGTACCAACATCCTCCTCCCCATCCTCATCATGTTCATCCTCAATTATTCATCACTTTTGTTGCTACATCTCCTTCTTCTACATTAAAATCACCATAATCAAGTGGAATATCAAAAAAGGATGGTTAGCCTTTGCAGATTTTTCAACCACTACACATCATTCTTCCATATTACCTGCACCACCTTCAAAATCTTTACTGATCAACAATAAAAGGAAACACACAAAATATAGTCAAAAGAAAAAGGAAACAAGAGTATTAGTAACCTATTTATACCCAAAATAGAGCATCATTGTTTCAGTTCGTCAGAAGTCATCAACAAACCCTAAACCTTAACAACATGCTTAATCCTTTACAATAACGAAAAAAACAGGAAGAAATCTAACGAAAATGACAACCATAGGAAGAAATCTAACGAAAACGGAGGTTCTCAACAAAGTCTGACCAAACAAAAAAAAACAGCTTACCTAACAAAGTTGTCTTTCGTCTTCAACGCATAGGAAGAAATCGAACGACAACGACAACCACAAACGAAACACCACCGTCTATCCCCACAATGTGACAGCCACTGACGATGCAAAGGCAGGAAGGAGTAAAGCAAATGTAGTACCCACAGTTCAGCCTCTCTCTCGCAAAAGGTTAAAAGGAAGAGGAAAAATGAATGGTCAATTTTTGTGGTGACTTAATAAAAGGTAAAAAAAAACACACACATACTCCAATAGACAATTTGGTCCACACATACCTGGCCTAGTACATAAATTTCACTTCCATCACATGGATTTTGTCACGTCATCTTTAACGTGTCACGTTGCCAAAAATGTTAACGAAAACATAAAAGACTTGATGTTATGACTAAATTGTCATTTCGTTTACAGAATTGTGGATTAAATTAATCATTCCCATAATACAAGAGCTAAATTGACAACGAGTGCCTAGTATGTTTTCAATATCTTTTTCTTGGTTTGAGATAGATAATTCAAGATGTCTTTGATTTTACCTGATTTCAAGTCTCTAACTCCAATTCAAGAGATTCCTTTTTTTTTTCTATTAATGTTATTTTTTTTCACTAACATATTTATTTACATTAGAAGATTAAAAAAAAAAGGAATTTGATTTGTATAACATGCGAGTTACCCCTATATGCATTATAAAATATCACAGATTTTGAAAATAACCAAAATTTTGAACTTGATATGGAATGATTTAGTATGGGGAAAACTTGAACCCAATTCCTATAGTGATGAATGAAAGTGCAATTAAAATTTCCTCAGTTTGAAGGATTCAAGTTTACATTTCTACACATGTAACCCTAACAATAACAGGTCAAGATAAGTAGATAACAATCATGGTCAGTTTCAAAATTAGGGCTTATAACAGCACTAGCGTGTGGCAGTGTTTTCTTGTTCTTTCCCACAGATATTTTCAAATCTGAGAAAGATGATCAAACAGATAGTGAAAAAAAACACGTATTTAATTCAATTTATTTATAAAAAATCACTTATTATTACCCGCTTCGTGAAAAAAGTGTAATCTTTGTCTTTTGAATTCTGAAATAACTATTACCAACCATGTTGAAAAGCAACGATTTCGCACACCAGAGTAGGGCAGTACTGAAACATTGAAAAAGCGAGCAGTGATCAAGCTCACAGACTTGCTGACAAGGTAAAACAAGATTTGGCATGCATATAAATAAATTAAAAACATGAGTAAATCGAATGAACGGCTCTTGAATTTCACAAATATTGAACTGCTAATGCTAATCAACCTGCGCCAACTGTCACATTTAACAGGACAAAATGGGGTAAGGAAAAAGGAAGGGATGATTTAACATCACTCATTATAGGATCAAGTACAGACACATGACAGCGTTCCCATGGATTAGACCTACTCCAATAAATTTCAAATTCTCAGCTGCTCCAAACCACGCATAGTCTCTGATTCTGGCATCTCCTGAATTTTAACGGGCAGTTTGTCTTGCTGGCCAGAGGCACCAGCAGTTGGTAGATCTTTTTGTTGTACGGGAGCAGGTTCATCCTTTTTTGGAGGTGGAGAAGCATATACAGGAACTGCTTGCCGAATAGTGACTGGAGGAGCAACTCGTACTGGAGGAGCCCGTTTAACAGGATGGGGCACTGAGGCAGGTGGTGGACAAGGTGGTGCAGCGAATGCAGGTACAACTGTCCTTATAGTTACCGGAGGTGCAATCCGCTGGCAAGATGGTCTCATTTGTCGAATGGGAACATAAGGTGCTGCTCCTGCTGCAGGGAATTTCAGTGGACGGGTTACTCGGCTTTCTAGAGAACAAGATCGTGGTGGCAGGGTGGAATTGTCACTGGTCACTGCTGCCTGTGAATGCCTGCTTCGAGGACTTTCATTTGCTGTTGTTGCCAATGAAGGCTTACTTCGAGGTGCTGTCTTCTGGCAAATTAGAGGAAGGATCTTTGATGAAGTGGCCGGTGGCGGTTGGGAACTGATTGGCCTTGGATTTTGAATCTGAAACCTTTTATGAAATGAAACGGGAGCATTGGGATTAAACATAGCCATCTTTTCCTTCAAACGGTAGTTCAGTAAAGCCCGCGCTATTGTAATCTGTTCCAGTTCGTCATTGTTCTCTGGTTCAGTTGAGGAGCTTGCAGTCTCTTTCGCCACTGGTAAGAAAATTATTGTCCATTCATATTCAGTCATTTACACAGGAATCCTAAATCAGACTCAGATACACAGGAGATGAAAAAAGTGGATTAATTGTAAGAAGACAGGCGTAAATTATCTGGCACATAATATCTTCTAAAGCAAATTATCTTGGAACTATAAGCTAAATTTATCGGCCAGGTTCATTTACCATGTGTGTTATAAGAGTGACAAAAATAAGTGAAACAGGCTTGGGTTGGGTATTTCCATTGTCCCATTTTGTAATCTACAACACATATAATGCTATGTTGATAGAACAAATTGACATGAATATATTCCTACAAAAAACAATAAATTTTGCAGACCAAAGTTTGCTGGCCACTTACATTGTTTTAAAGCGGACCAAGCTGCCATAGCCGCATTTTTCTCAGCTTGTTTCTTATTCTTGGCAGGTTCACCAGTAAACGTGATTCCAGCCAGTTCTACTATCCCGGTAAAAACAGGTAAATGTCCTAAGCCTGACCTGTACGTTGTGTAATGAGGCAATGGAGCTCCTACCCTTTGCGCGATTTCCTGTAGAAGGTTCTTGTACACTCCAGTCTCATCCTAAGAACATGGAGAGCACGATAAGCATGTGCACGAAAAGCTACTAAAGGTGCAATGAAGACATAATATCATGCAATGCGGTTCAAACATTACACATTTTTCTTTCATACCGACAAATAGATATTAAAAAAGCACCACAAAAGTTTACAGCGAGTGAACTTTTCACAAGCTATATAGTCCACTTCTAATTTTAGAAACAAGTTCATGTTATGTTCTCTTTCAAAAAAGGTTTCTACTAATAAAGACTTGTGGATGATTATTCATATATGTTAATTAACTGCAAATTTTAGCTACAAATCTTAGGTTGATTGGTAAGATCAAAGTTCCATACCTACCAGCAGCATTTAAAAAATCCAATAATAAGTAAAACATTAGCATCAGTCAAGCAGTAAAAGAGATTAATAAGTTTGAATATGACTATTAACAGAATCAAGGTTCATGAGAAAGCGCACGATAGCAAAGAGTGTCAGAGTTACTGGCTTCGGTGCGTCAAAGATTAAATTTTGGGGTTAAGGAGAGGGAGAAGAGAAGCAAAAACCCTAGAAGTAGAGAAGCGGCAATGACTCACGAGGATCTTTGCGGCGAGGGAGTGGGAGGGACCACGGTGGGAGAGGGAATTGAGAGCGACTTCGGCGGCGGAGTGTTCGGCCTGACGGAGAGTGGAGCAGTAGTGAGGGCTCTCGAAGATCTCGCCGTTAAAGTTAACGGTGGCCTTGAACCTCGGCGCGTGATCGGGACCTTCTCGAATGCACGAGTACGAAGGCAGGTTGAAGCAGCTCCGTTGGGCCAGCTCTTGAAGCTGGTTCTTGTACATTTCCACCACCACCACCACCACCACCCCCTTCTCTCTCTCTCTCTCTATCCAGAGAAAACAGTAACCACGCGCGGATCGGGTCGAATATTTCGGGCCGGGCCGGTAAATTTGTCGCCGGCGAACGAAATGAATGGGCTTTAGGGTTTGTCGACGGAGAAATGAGGTTAGAGAGAGAAAACGGAAGAGGAGTGAGGAAAGAAAGTAAAGTGTAGAAGAAGAGAGTAATTCTTTGATTTCTGGGAATAATAATATTAATAAATATTGGGAGGTTATTTATTGCTTTGTTGTTGTGCGTCAACTCAAACGTTAGGCTGCAGTTCACTACTGCATGGATGTGATCTTTGCCTATATTTTTCATACTTTATGACCACTATTTACTTGGCACTGTTTCTTGCTTATAGGGAGGTTCATTTAATTTTTAATTTACTATACTAATCTACTTATCTTACAACGTCTTAGCTCAATGTAGCTTTTGCCAGCTTGAATAAACGTTACTAAATATCTCTAAAACACTAAAATTAAGACCATCAAGCATTTAATCAATTAGATTAGCGTGAAGTTATTTTAACCTAGTTAGATATTTTATTATAATAACTTTATTTAAATATGATTATTTTAATGAAAAATACTTATGATCTAATCAAAAATAAATTAATAGATCATAAATTTTCGATAATTTTTTTTCCTGTAGTATAGTTTTTCATAGAGATTATTTATTTTTAAAATTGAGGTTTAAATATTTTTTCCTATAATTTAATTATTTTTCATTTTCATTCTTATAATTTTTTTTATTTTAGTCCTTACAAAATAAATTTTTTATTTTTTATTCTTAAAACATTTTAAATAATATTTTGAATAATAAAAAAATATTTTGATAAGTGACAAAATTATTACCTAAAACACTTTAAAGATAAAAATAAAATAAACATATTTTATAATAAATAAAATAAAAAATTACAAGGACAAAAATAAATAATAAAAAAACACTAAATTATCAGAATAAAAATATTTTAAAATATTTAAGATATGATGAATATTTTGCACCATAGCCTAGTAATCCAAAATAATACTATACTATCTTATCAGTTAGTTAAGGAGACCTTTAATTTTATAGTCGCATTGGTCACCTAAAAACTTTCTCCTCGCATCGCGTTAAGGCGTTAACTATACTATTGTTTAGACGACAAAGCAGACTTTGAGAACTTCCGTTTTGGTCAAATTATATTTTTCTCTCATAAAGTATTGCATTTTAAAAACAAAATAATAGTGTGAAGTTTTGGACCACATTCGATGTTTTTTTATTTAAGAGTTAAATAATGTTTGTATCAATTTACATGTGCTTCGGCTTGTTTCAAAAAGAAGAAGAAAAATAATTGAAAGCAGGTTATAAACGTCTAAAGGCATATAATCAACCCAGAAATATTGAGAAAGGAAATTAGATATACTTTCTCGCGCCCAACAGTCATCTTACAAAATTAAATCAACTTTTGTACTTAATTAAGAGACACATAACATAGTTTACATTATTGCTATGTATTTTTTTTCCGACATTTATAAGAAATATATTAATATAAAGTATCTATCAATTTTACTAATAATTTATTTTTGTTAGAAATTTTTACTTATCATTTTTTTAATTATTTTTTTATCTGAAAACTCAAATTTAATACCTTATTTAAGGAGATCAAATTCAGAACCAGTCAAACTAATGACTTCTTGATTAATATGTTTTTAAATTACATTGTTTTCTTCTAATTAAAAAATATGCATTTTTAAATATATTAATACTGTCTGTTTTATGTTTTATGATTTGATGTATTTATAAACCTAACTTATTTACCCCGCCCAACTCTAAACCTCAACTAAAACTATTACGAGCTACTACTATTAATTTTACAATTTTAAAAATAAAATAAAGATTTTAAACAATATTTTAAAATTTATAATGATAATATTTAAAATTTCACTTCATCTTTTAAAGTCATAAACTTAATAATGGAGTTTTAAAAATAATTAATAATGATATTAAATGTTGTATATAAAATATAAATAACTTTGAAGAGACTCATTTAATTTTCTTTGGACAAACTTTTTAGAAAGTATTTATATAGGATAAGAGAATAAAATGTAAAATAAAACAATTTTCTTTTATAACTTAAGATCAACTAATTACACTACATCTCAATTTTTGGAAAAGTTAAATGAAAATTTTCTATAAAAGTTTAAGAGCATAATAAGTTGATTATAACTTGAGAAAGGTTTAATTTACACTTTCATTATTTTTCTCCTATAAATATTTATGAAAAAAATTATCCTTGTAGGAGCATAATTTCTTGTCACATTTAAGAGATTTTTTCGCATTAACTTGATTAAAATGTAACATATTGAATCTCTTGCAAGCAAAAAGTGTATTTATAAAAATTATACGAGAAAACAATATGTAATCTTTCAAGAAAATAAATGTAATATCCTGTACCAAAATTGTTTTATGTATTACTCAAAGAAGTACTTTAATCATAACAAGTAATACAAAGTCGGTAAAAATATTGTCTCAGGGAATTGGAAATAAGGCAACAAAATTTCAAAATTATGGCTATTTTAGTTAAGCCTTGAATATAAGGGCTTTCAATATATATAAAAGTTAAAATTAAGTCATTTTTTTAATTAAGTAAAACTAGAATCTGAACTACAATGTGCGAGAATTTATTACGTAAGTGACATGTTTTTTTAAGTAAATTTTTATGAATCTTTGAGACCCTCACTCCAAGCAACTGAAATGATATTCTCATTCAAGTTCTAAAAGGCAAATGAAGATTAAATTCATAATTGATAATTGTTATACATATTTAATTTATACATTTATATTATAGTAATTATTTAATTTATTCTCTTTTAATGCTTCTTTTGATTTTAAAAGATAGGAATTTAACTTATGAGTTTTATCCAGAGAATGCTAAAGTTAATGAATTCACAGTGTTTTGATTGTATTTTTATAGAGTTTGACTCAGTAGCATAGGACCGGAAGATGTTGAAGAATTGGAGCAGCGCGTCAATATATGTTCAGTGCAAGAAGCTAAGCTGGAATCCAGTTGTATCGTGCATGTGCGTTAAATGTGCATTTGGAGGCTTAGCGCGCGATCAATTAAGCCAGCTGTATTTTGCATGTGCCCTCAGCGCGCATATGTAAGCTTAGCACACTGTCATTTTCGAAAAGTATGACTATGCAACATTTTGAAGATTATAAAGGGGTGACACTGTGCTTTTGGGGGAGTTATTTAGGAAGACATGAAAAGGGACAGAACTCACTCACTTGGAGCTCTTCTTTTTCCATTTTTCTTCCATTTCCTTTGTTTCATCTTGTATTTTTTAGCCTCTTATGACTATGAGAAGCTAAATTACCCATTGTTGGAGGCTTGGATACCACACACTCTTGATGTAATGATCTTTACTATCCATTTAATATTATTTCAATATTATTGCTTCCTTTCTAAGTTTATTGTCTTGTTTATGGTTTGATCATCCATTCATATGTATGTTATAGAGTTTTTATCATTGGAAAATGATTTATCCTAAGAACTTGAAGGAGCTTCTAAGTAATCCATGTCTAGGGATAGAATGGTGTTATTTAGTCTTATTTATGCATCTTTATTCTTAAAGCAAATTATTTGGTTTAGCTCTTAAGGGATTAGGAGTGAAATTAGGTGATTTAGGCTCTTTAACATAAGGAATCATGGTTAGAGTAGTTTAGTTGATGAAGGTAATAGTTGGAATAACTTTAAATGGTAAAAAATCTTTAACATTGCATCAAGAGTAGTTTTGGTAGGTCAAACACCCAACATTTTTACGAAAATCTACACCAAACATCAATTTCAACCTCCAAGTGTTTGTTTTCTTGTTTCTTACATCTTGTTATGCTCTTTTATCCTTTATTATGATTGACGTTTATATTTTTGCGCTATTACCTTGAAAGATATTTAGTTTAGTCATTTATTTACTTAAAATTAGATATATACAAACTCCAAGTACAGTCAAAGTTCCTATGGACTTGACACTTGGTCGTACAATTTTAATATCACTTGAACAAATTGGTACACTTGCTAAGGAGCTAACAAGTTTTTTTAAACACTAACATTGTCTAACATTTGAGTGTGTTTTAAACTCTGAGTACAATTCCTAACTAGTTTTAAAACACTAACATTTGAGTGTGTGTTTTATGCAAAAGGTCATACTCAATCTAATTCAACTTGATTATAGTCAATTATCCATTTCTTATAACATTGTCTAGCTACAATTTTTTTTTCCCTTCCTCTCATTTTATTTTATCTATTTGTTTATTCATAAAACATGCCATTTTACTCAAACAAGACTGTTGCAGGCCTAAATGTTGAATTCATGGATAAAAGGGCAGATAAACCAAAAAGGAGGACTAAAAAATCAGTTTGGTTTAAGGACTTTGTTCAGACTGGGCCTTAGTGTTTTTAGGCCCAAGTAGCTCTTATTATTTCTGTGTTGGAACCTTGTTTATATTTTTTAGTCTTTTGGACTTTTGCTTTGGGGTCATTTTGGCTTGTATCAACTGAACCTAGTATTTTATTCTCTTTTAAAGAGAAAACTAGTGTATGCAATGAAATAGTTAATTTTATCTTCCTTGCATTTATGTTTTCCCCTTGATGTTTATCGTTCTTAGAGTTCACAGTAGTTGCTGCCTAACAATTTTGGTGCTTTCATCATGGTTTCATTGCCTCTTCATACGAACAAGGAAACTGATGATCCCCTCAAAGCTATTTTGGATCAACTTGTTATGTTGCAGACTCAAATGACAACACAAGATGACCATCAACAATAGATGTAGACCAATATTGTTATAACCATGCGTTTTAAGCCTTGTTTTTGGTTTTTCTGAGGTTCCACGCTTGGGGCGTGGGGGTCCACGCCTGGGGCGTGGGAACCAGCTCAGAAATGAAATTTTCACTGGAGAGCCACGCCTGGGGCGTGGGAGCCACGCCTGGGGCGTGGGAGGTCCACGCTTGAGGCGTGGGGTCCACGCCTTGGGCGTGGG
>PYAF01004305.1:353173-368398 GCA_007407185.1 Glycine tomentella | reverse complement strand
TGGATATATGTATATGAGACTTTCCCTGAGTACATGTGTATGTTTATATTGTTGTTACTCTGCCTAAAGCTTTGTTATCTGTCTTATTATGTTGAGTTTGATAAACTGGATCAGCAGGGGCGTGATGTTATGGTTCTATTATGTGTTTCCATACATAATGTATCAAGAAAACGATCCTATGTTTCTGCTGAACTGTATAGATGATATTTTATACACTAATTTGATATTATTAATGATAACACGTCCGAGGCCTACGGGGTGTTACAAATATGGACTCCAGATATGACAACCTGAGCTCTATCATCATCGCCCTCCAAACACAGGTTACCTTTTTGTCTTCCCACTACCTATTGCACATGTTACATCTTTACCCATTTATGTTATGCCCACGGCCTCCTAAACCCTACCCACTACCCAACTTGTTATTCCTGCTACTACCCCACCCACTTCCACCTTCGGGTTCCCGATGAACTTTCTCATCGCTACCACTGAACCTACCCCTTCATTCCCTTTTGGATTTTCCCATTATCTTCACTATTGTCCAATTCCCCCCAACCTTCTTCTTCCAATTCAACTCCAATCCTTGCCCCTTATTTTTCCCTCACGTTACTTACCTGACAGCCCCTACTACCACTATAGCCACTTGCATGTTTGTCGCTACCCTTACATCCCATAATTTGACCTCCATGGGCCCCACCACAATCAAATTCTCTTCCCCTAATCACTCCCCTGTTCGACCACCAAAATCACACTTGGCTGTTTTTTATGGATCTCATCCATTAGGTTGGTTATTCCAAGTAGATCAATACTTTTATTTGTATTAGATTCCTTTGTGTCAATGATTAGACATGGTTTCGTTTTATATGAAGGGTGACATTTTTAGTTGGTTTAAATGGATGCATCAAAATTCCCAGTTTTCTGATAGGGGATTTTTTACTAGAGCTGTGAAAATTAGATTTGGGTCATCCTCCTATGAGAATCACTAGGCTAAGTTATTCAAACGTCACCATTTTGGATTTGTCACTGATTATCAAACCAATTTTGAGAAACTTTACTATTAGGTCAATGGACTTCCGCAAGATATGATCCTTAATTGTTTTCTCTCTGGTTTACTTCCAGAAATTCGTAGGGAACTTGCCATTCATCACCCTCATTCCATATCTCATGCTACTGGCCTTGCCAAATTGGTTGAAGCCAAGATTAAGGATCATAAACCCTGCCCATCTCATTCCTTCCACCTTTAAATACTAACCTTTTACTTCAAAATATTCCACCAACCAAATCACCTCCTACCTCAAATCCTTCATTAAATCCTTCCACCTTACATGTTACACACGTCACCACTGTGTTATTATTGTGATGAGAAATTCATCATTGGACATAAATGCAACAAATTCTGTTTTCACTTGCTTTTAGTGGAAGATGACACTTACCTTGACTTCCTTAAACCCATTGTCCATGATCCTCTAGAATCTGAACCCCTACCTCTAGAGGACTCCACTATTCACTTCCATGTTTCCTCTCGTGCTCTAACTGGCCACCCTTCCCCTCAAACACTTAAGTTTTGCAACTCTATTTCCAATGTATCAGTTAAAATTTTGGTGGATTCCGACAGCTCACACAACATCATTCAACCTCGAATAGCCCGTCATCTCGAACTTCCCACCACCCCTATTTCTCCATTTCTTGTGATGGTAGGTAGTGAAGATCATATCCAATGCCAAGGTTTCTGTCCCCATGTGAATATTCACCTACATAACACAAATTTCACCATTGCCTTTTATTTACTACCCATTGAGGGTGTTGATGTTGTCCTCGACATTGAATGGTTGAGATCCCTTGGCCCAACCATAGTTGATTTTGTCATTCCTAGTCTATCTTTCACTCATCAAAACACTCTCATTACCTTTACAGGCGACTCTACCACCGTCCCTACTCTAACCTTCTTCATTTAATTATGTCACTTGCTACATAATAACTCAATGGCCTCATTTCATCATCTAACATTTCAACCCCTTCCTACAACCACTACCCTAGTTTCTTTGGACTCACCCTTAGAATTCCATGGTCCAATCTCAACTCTCTTCCCCAACCCATTCAAAATATTTTGCTCTCACACTCCATTGTGTTCCAAAACCCTCATGGTGTACCCCTATCTCATCCCAATGATCACCACATTCCTCTCCTACCCAACACTATCACTGTTAATGTTAAACCCAACAAATACCTTCACTCAAAAAATAACCATTAAAACAAGTACTAGCCCATTCTCCTCATCGATTTTATTGTTAAAAAAATATAGAAGTTGGCGATTTTATATTGATTACCGCACTCTTAATGTCTTTGTTGTTAAAGATCGCTTTCCTATTCCTATAATTGATGAACTACTAGATGAGTTAGGCAAGGCTATTGTTTATTATAAGATTGATTTATGCTCGGGTTATCACGAGATTTGTTTGGTTCTAAAAGATACACACCAAACAGTTTTTCGCACTTCAGATAGTCACTATGAGTTCCTTGTGATGCCCTTTGGGCTAATTAACCCTCCCTCCACATTTCAATTAGCAATGAATGATTTGTTGCGAGCTTTTTTATGCAAGTTTGTTTTCGTTTTCTTTGATGACATTTTAATTTGCAGTACTGATTTTACTTCCTACTTATCATTTAGCTACTATTCTTGGTTTACTTAGTTCTAACTAGTTTGTTGCTAATTTTCCTGAGTGTTCTTTTGTTGTCTCTATTGTGAATTACTTGGGACATATCATTTCTGCTCATGGGGTTGCCCCTGATCCTAACATGGTGCATTCTATTCTAAACTGGCCAGAACCACGTTCTCACAAGGCTCTCCGCAGATTCTTGGGTCTTACTGGTTTTTATAGTCATTTTGTACGTTATTATGCCACACTCGCCTCTCCTCTCACCAATTTACTGAGTTTCACTACTTTTCTTGGAGTAAAAAGGCCATAAGGTATTTTATAGGGATGAAAATTAAAATGACAACAATGTCGGTTCTTGCTTTGCCAGATTTTTCTTAGTTATTTATCTTGGAGTTTGATGCCTCTTCTGGGGCGATTGGTGCGGTTCTGATTCATAATGGTCATCCTCTAGCCTTCTTTAGCAAGAAAGTGTGCCCTCACCTTTGTGCATGTTCTGTCTATGTTTGTGAGATGTATGTCATTACTGTAGTTGACAAAAATGGCGTCAATGTCTCTTAGGAAGGCATTATATATATATATATAGATCATAAAAGCCTTAACACCCTATTGACCCAAACAATCCATACTTTAGAGCAACAGAAATGGACAACCAAGTTGTAGGGGTTTTAGTTTGAAATATTTTACAAACCTGGTAAAAACAATGTAGTCACAGACGCCCTTTCACATAAGTTCTATGATGATCTTCCCTTATTTGCTAATCTTTCCTCCCTCATTCTAGCTTTTCTTACCACTTTGCAAACATATTACACCTCACACAAAGAAGGCCAACAAATAATTAGTAAATTTCAATCTGACCCTGGCATGCATGAACATTTCACAATTATGAATGGATTGTTATATTTCAATCAAAGGTTGTTTATACCTGACCATGACAACTTGAGACGTGTTATCCTAACGAAGTTTCATGCTACCCTTGTTGCTGGCCATTCGGGTTTGAAACCCACCCTTGCTCGCCTTGTTGTCTCCTTTTACTAGCTCAGGATGTATAAGTATACCAAGTTATTTATCCAACACTGTCAAGTTTGTCAACAAAGCAAGTACCTTCCCACCAAGAAACAAGGCCTCCTTCAACCTTTTCCAACACGTTGCTAGGTGTGGGAAGAGCTATCTATGGACTTCATTACTCATTTTCCTATCTCTTTTGGCCATAGTGTTATTTGGGTTATATGCGATCACCTGACTAAATACGCTCATTTCATTGCCTTCCCTGCAAAGTACATTGCTCCGGATCTTCCCAATCATTTCGCTATAGAAATCTGCCGCCTTCATGCTATCCTAAAGTCCATAGTTTCTGATAGAGACCCTCTTTTTCTCAACTCCTTCTAGAAGGAAGTATTTAAGTTACAAAGGGTGACTCTCAAATATAGCATTGTTTACCATCTCGAATCAAATGGCCAAATAGAAGTTTTGAACAGAGGCTTAGAAACCTACTTACGTTGTTTTGTGGGCGATCAACCTCGCAAGCGATTCAAGTTCCTACACCTTGTTGAACAATGGTACAACTCCACATTTCATTCGGCCATGCCATCCAAATATATCCTCTCTAGGCCTTATATGGTTGTTCTCCCCCAACTCTCCTCGTGGATACAACTCAACAACAACACAAACCAATTTTAATAGAATTAAAAGAAAACTTTAAATGTGCTCACCAGCGAATGACTGACCAAGCAAACAAACATCGCTTCGATCGCACATTCACCACAGGCAATTGGGTTTGGCTTAAATTGCAAGCTTACCGTCAACACACAGTCGCATGTCGCACCTCTTTGAAGCTAGCTCGACAGTTCTTTGGTCCTTTTCAAATCGTGCAGCGCATTAGCAAAGTCACCTATTAGCTTCGCCTTCCTCTGAAGTCGTGAATCCATAATGTTTTTCATGTCTCCCTCCTTTGTAACACCTTAAATTCTTTTTCCAAAAGTTTGCTTCAAAAACTATTTAAACAATAAATATTGTAGAATACACGTCATTAACTTTTAATTTCTATTTCTAAGTTGGAAAAATATCTCATAATTTTTTTTCTTTTTATAAATAGGATACAAGAAAATAAAGTAAAATAAGTGTGTTGCTTGAAAGCATTAAGTTTTCACGTCACAATTAAATTCATAAATAAATGAATGTAGATTTATAATACGAAGCCTTTGTACATAAATAAAGCAAATAAATAGTGTCACGATAGAAGAAATTTGGATAAACCCAACGTGTAAAAGTAGTAAAACGGTCGATATACATCTTTTACATAAAAAAAAACATTTACAATGGAGATCATGCCCCTCAAAATGCATCAAAATATCAAAAAGGATCTAGGATCAAAGCAAATCACTACTCGACTAAAAGTACTGAATTACGCCTAAGGTATAGACACAGGAAGGTAGTCAATCCCCCTTCTCAGATGAAGGCTTTAACTCTCGTAAAAGCTCGCAATACTCATCCTCCTCCTCAGGAGTGATATTGATGTGATCTCCCTGGTCCTCACTGACCTGCACAGGATGTACTAGCTTGAATTTCCAACTCAAAACATTACCTCTTGCATCAAATCTCACAGGGGTCACTATGAATTCTTGAGCATCGTGAGACACTTCCCTGCAAAAAATAAAAATTGATGTCTTCAAACCACTTCAGTTGTCGACAAGACGTAAATCCCCAAGGAATATAGCAGTACCAAAAGTGATCGATGGTGATAGGGGTGACATCTAGTCTATCTAGCAGCACCATGTGCACCAGAGTGTGACAATTGTAAAGTGACTTGCATGTACCCTGACACGACCACACCCTTTTTGTCTACCTACTATGCCAAGCTAACACGGGGCACAACTCCCTCGACATCTCTTAAACCTAAAATTTGTTGGTTATAGGGGTGAGTCCTTCGCTCCTCAACACCACGAACAACAAACAAAACTACATAATACATTATACATAACCATTGCATGTGGTTGTCTAAGCAAACAACACTCTCACATCCTAAGCACATAACTATTACACTTGTTTCACAATAGGGCCTAACCACTGCAACCAAGCCTCCCAAGTCATGATGGTCTTACATTTTTATGTGGATGACAATCGAATCACCACATACAGATACAATGTACATTGATCCCCAGCTCCCAACTTAAAAAGCATAGTCTCAGAGCCAATCAGGAATAGCAAAGTGAAGCTCGTGAGCTCCCCGCGCCAAATGAGTGCACCAAATGTCGGGTAGTCACCACTCGCTAATTCCCCCTAGGTCTCGTGAACCTCTCTACCTACTACACCCAGTGTATCTCTATCCATCATCCACTTTCTCAATGCAAACTCGCCATTTATCGGTGGCATAAAACCTTCGGTTCCTTTGGTCCTCTCGCTTTTGTCGTTGCGTTGTGTGTGTAGCCCTCATGCCACGTATGACAAACATATTCAAACATTCACACAAGAAATAGAGGCGAGAATTAAGCATACATACTATTCTCAGGAAACCAATCTCAATCTCTCAAGTAATAAAAAGAACATGTAACACGTCGATTCATAGACAGTGTAACGGCTAAAAAGACAACCAACCAGCATCTATAACAAACAATTTGTTGAGGGTCAGACACCCTTGGACCCAACCTAGAGCACGTACAGAAAATGATAATCAATATATATCAAAATATAAATTTCACGCATCATAGGTAGAATTTGTTGGAGTTCATACTCTCACGGTTTTACTCATATTCAGTGACTATCTTAGGGTTCCAAACCAAAATAAAATTCACACGCTACAGATAAATAGTGTCGCAGTTCACACTTTCACGGTCTTATTCATATTTAGAACAACAACAATTCAGAATAAAAGGTCCAACATGCTCATTCATGTCATTCAGAAATGCAAAACACAAGGTGCTCAATTCTAGCAATTTATCCGTCTAAACCTATTGTCCTGTAATTTTGCCAGAACTCAATTTTTACACTCCTTACTACCCTATGTTTGCGGGTCACCAAATGTTGTTCCTAAACTTTATTCGGATTTTCTAGGTGCTCTGAAAATTGGTTTTTCCTAAACGTTACATGTTACCCTATCTTTTTATACCTAACAAACTCATTTTTGAGGTTAAAAATTCAATTAAAATAGTCCATACAGCAACACTAACCAGTTCAATTTCTTGCTAAAATTATGGCTTCCTAAAAATCTCCTTAACTTGTTTTTCTCATAACTTTCTCTAGAAAAATCAGTTTGAGACGCACCTCAAGTATAACCCTAGGTTTGAATAACCAAAGAACTCATTTTTGGCATCAAAATCTCAAGAAAAAAGCTTAGCACACAGATCCAGAGTAAGGTAGCAATACGAAATTTTCAATACAACAACATATTTAAGGAAGTCTAACAACAAGAATAGGGTTCAAGAGTTGGAGAGACTCATCCTACCTTGATGATGCTCCATCAAATATAGAAAGAAGGATGATGGAGTTTAGATTCAAGTTTCCAACCTTCAAGAGTGCAAAAATAAGATTTTGAAACTGCAAGTGAGAATAGAACAAGAAAATGAAATGAAAATCAAGCTTAGAATCGAAAATAGAGGTTATTTACCTAAGCTTGATGAAAGAAGGGTTCAAGAACACTTGGAAAAGCTTGAAAGAATAATGTAAATAATGTCTCCTTCCCTCATGACCAACTTGTGAAAGAGAGGAAGAATGACCAAGTTTTGTGAGCTTTTGGAGTTTAAATGAAACTTGTTGAAGAAGCTTAGAGCATGGTCTAGGGGTGTTTGCAGGTCGGTTCGGATCGGTTTTGACCAAATTTAGAACCCAACCCAATCAAATTTGATCGGTTCGGTTTTAAGAAACTTTATTTTGAAACCCAACCCGTTCATAAACGGTTTGGTTCGGTTCGAGCCAACGGGTTACCCATTTAAATTTGATCTTTTTTGTCTTAGAACTACTATTTTATATCATGATTCATCCAAATATCCAATATAATTAACACAATAGGGTAAATAGTCATTTTCGTCCCTGAATATATAGAGACCTGACAAATTCGTTCCCGAAAGATGAAAATTCAAATTTTAGTCCTCGAAAGTGCAAAAAATGTGACAAATCTATTCATGCGTTAGCTTCCGTTCATTACCATTAATAAAAGAGCCTACATGACACAAAGGGACGAAAATGTCACAAAAATGATTGTCAACATGGCTGCAGAATAGATTGGATCAAAATGTCAGTAAATTTCCATTTGACCAAAACGTCAGCAAGTTTCCATTTGAAAAATTTGTTAGATCCCAAATTTCGTTTCATTTAAGGGTAAAAATGCAATTTAGGATAAATAGTCATTTTCGTCCCTAAATGTGTAGAGTGCTGACAAATTTGTTCTGGGAGATGGAAATTCAAATTTTAGTATATCCATTTACATGCATTGCAAATTTGCTACAACTATTTGTTTGTCTTCTCAGGTCATTGGCATATAGGATATTTTTGTCCAATGAAAACTTATTGACATTTTGGTCAAATGAAAATTTACTAACATTTTTGTCCAATCTATTCAACACAGACATGGTAATCATTTTGTGACATTTTTGTCCCTATGTGTCACTAGGCTCTTTCATTAACGGTAACGGATGAATGAATTTGTCGCACTTTTTTCATTTTTGGGAACTAAATTTTGAATTTTCATCTTTCGAGAAGAAATTTATTAGTGCTCTACACATTCAGAAATGAAAGTGATTATTTACACTAACACAATATTATCAAACGTCTGAAAGTAGTAAAATTGATTCATTTAATACCATTAACATAATATTCTAAAATAGACTAATACAAATTAAAACAAAATATTTTTTAACGAGATTTACTATAATAATATGATTCACAACTATTACCTACAAACTAATTTCTTGCAATAAACTTTGGTGAAACCAGATTTGTTACAACTAGATTTGCTGAAACAAATGAACAAACTATGATCTGTTAACATTATAAACATTTGCAATTCCAACATTTGGAGTTCAATACTAACAGTATTTAAACAAAACCAAACAACTCTAAAAATTTTTATCGGTTTTTATTGATTCAGTTCGGTTTTGATTCGATCTATAGATTTAAACCCGTGATCCAATCCGTACATGAACAGTTTTGATCGATTCGATTCAATTTTGATCCAAATACATAAATGACCCAACTCAAACCATCCAGATCGGTTTGAGTCAATTTGGATTCGCGGGTAACCCGTATCCATAAACACCCCTAGCATAGACCATTGAATTATTGTGTAGAATTCAGTTAATGACCAAATTTGACACATTTAATGACCTTGATCAGCTATGTGTAGCCATTCCATCCAATACCAAATGTGGTGTATTTAAACATTGAATGACCTTGATCAGCTTGTATCAACTGAACATAGTATTTTCTTCTCTTTTGAAGAGCAAACTAGGGTATGAAATGAAATAGTTAATTTATCTTCCTTGCATTTATGTTTTCCTCTTGCTATTTATCGTTCTTAGAGTTTATAGTAGGTGTTGTCCAACAAAGACCATGACAAATGTATGATTAATGGAATGAACAAACACGAGTTTCCTATCATTTTTGCAGGATTAAGGATATATATTGACAAATGTCGACTTATCAAGTGTTAAATATTTTTATTTAGAAGTCTTTTTCTTAGTGTGCTGAAATGTGTCAATTTGACAAATAATTTTTTTTTAAAATGTAATATAGTAGGCTAGTAGCAGCATTAGAAGAAGACAAACGTTATTCTCATTCTTTTACAACATTTTTTTTATAATAAAAAGAGAAATAAAAGGAGAAGAGAAAATAAAATAAAAATAATATGAATGAGTGATAGGCTACAGAGAAAATTTTAAAAACTGTAAATAGGAAATAAAAATAATATTATTCTTACACTTCCACTTGTCTAATTTGGTCTGCACCAATTAATAACTCAAACTCTATCATTCTATGCCTAATGGCATGTTCATGTGGTGCAATGGCTATTTTGTTTGGATATTTAAAATGGGTAGGCAAAGCATAAAAAGTCGGTGAAGTACACTTAAGAAAATGCATATTTAATTACCTGGACCATGTGCACTTCAGTTTTATTTTATTTTTCACCTTGGTCGAGTGGACTTTAATCCAAGTTTGTAATGTACTAATGCGACATAAACAAGAAATAAATATAACTTACAAATCACAATTTAAATGTCTTTTTTTACTGTGCAATTTAAATGTCTTTGCAGATTAATTATATTCTCATTCTTAGTTTTTTTTAAAAAATATGTTATTAAAGAGGTGTTTGTTTTAAATATTAAAAAGAATAAGTAATCTAAAATAGTTTTATATTTTCATCTAATTACAATTCATCATGATGATTAGTTTGTTGGTTTTTATGACAATTATATCAATAATAATTTTTAATTTGATGATAATGTGAAAATATTTTATATTGTCAGAACTTGGAGTATAAATGGCCTAAGTTGGGTTGAGTTTTGTTTATTTTTTAACTCAATCCAATTAAACTTAATTGGGTTGAATTTGGTGGACCTTTTTATTTTGTAAATCCATCCCAACTCAATTCAACTTTAATTGTATTGAATTGAGTTGATTATGAGGTTTGACCATTAAAAAATTAGCATTTCTTCAAGTTAAAAAAATTAAAGAAATCTTCAAATTTGAAAATAGTAAGGATATTTTTAAAAATCAATATTCATAATACATTGTATTTTTCATATGATAAACTGAAAACAAACAAACGGTAAATGCAGTGGCGGATCTAGGATTCTAAAGAAGGGTGAACACTCAATAAGTTCAAATACATATATTTTAATGACAAAAGTATATTACAATAAAAATAATTACAATGTCATCCTTCTAGGCTTTATTTTTTAGAATTTCATCATAATTGTCTTATTTATCAATGCTTTTAAATACATATTTTTCAATATAAGACACTTAACAATCATTCAACTTCATCCCCTACGAAGTGCAGTCTTGATGTATTTCATAGCTGAAAATGCTCTTTCCACAAATGCAGTTGCTACACGCAAAGTCAATGCTAACTTTACAAGTAAATAAACCAAATGATATAGAATGTGTTTTTTCTTTCCAACCATCCTCTTGGTAAGATCAGATATTTCTTGCAAATTCAAAAAATCAGGATCACTTTGCACATTAACAATATACGTATTGAGTTGATATTCAAGTATGACAAAATCATTCAAATCAAAATCTAAAGGATAAAAGCCAACAAATTCACACAACTTATTCTTGTCAAATGCCAAGAAAGAGTTGCACGGATTTAAACGTGTCATGCATTCCAGCAAATTCAAACTAACTTCACTAAAATGATCATTCAACTCTTCAAGTTGAGTTTCTATCACTACATAAAATATGTCAACCTTAAAGTGATGCAAATGAGTAACTGGTCCTCTATGTTTTTTCTGCCTTGTAAAGCAAGTACACTTTTCATATCAGAGATATCTATATCACGTTTGATACAAAATGCAGAAGTCTTCTGAAATAGATTATCCACCCATTATCTCTTGTCTTCTGTAATACACCTTTGAAACTTTTACAAGAGTCATAGCATTCACAATATCTTGATCTTTTCTCTGAAGTGCTTCTGACAACTAATTCATTATTTCTAAGACCTTGATCATCAAGTTCAAAAGTAATAGAAATTCAAAAGTTTTCATACGCATCATAAGGCCAGAGGCTTTAGACCTTTTTGCATGCATAAGGGTTGTATCGTCTTTTATAATTTCTAGCACATCAAGCACAAGATCAAACAATGTATACAGACTTACCAATGATCAGTAATGCGAGCTCCAATGTGTGTCCCCTGGTTGTGACAAGCTCATTTCTTGATTCAAGCCTCTCCCTAATTGAACATCATCGCTTGCAATACTTTTGACTATCTCATCTCAAAATATTTGTTCTTTTGCAAGAAGCACCAACTGCATTACACACCAACGGTATAAAATTAAAGAAGTCAGTCAATGCGTAAACCTTTTTTGCACAAGCCACTAGAGCTAACTGAAGTTGATGCACAAAGCAGTGAACATAGTAAGCAGACTTATTTTCAACTAAAATCAAGTTTTTTAGACCACTGAATTGACCACTTATATTGCTTGTGCCCCCATAACCTTGACCATGAATATTTTTCAAGCTCAAGCCATTTTTGGCAAAAATTAACGCAATTGTTTCTTTAAGTGAACTAGTTGTAGTATCTGAAACATGAACAAGACCAAAATAACGTCACCGTTGCAGTTCACATATCTTAAAACAATGGTCATTTATTCTTTAATTGATATATCACGAGCTTCATCGACTAGTATAAAAAAGAAATTATCCCCAATATCTGAAATAATAGCTCTGGTAACTAAACTAGCAATAACATTAGTAATATCTTTCTGAATTGAGGGAGCTATCATTTTGAGATTCTCTAGGGCATTATTCAAAGATACATTATTTAACTCCTCATTGCTTTCACAAAGTAATTTTACAAGCTCCACAAAATTTTCCTGATTCATTAAAACATTTGTCTCATTATGTCACCGAAAAGTCAAACCTTGTCATATGAGATATCAAACACATCGAATAAAACCATTCAGATGAATACGATAATCTTGTTTGGCTGTCAGAAATGCCAGACTCAACAATGTTAATATGTTGATTTTGATTCATCAAATCTTTGGCAAAACTGAAGCACAACTTATGAATGCTTCCATCTTTCCCAATATGTTTAAGAATTTGTTGTTTGTCCTTCCAACTGCTAAATCCTTCTCCAGCAAATGAATTGTGACCACCCCTTCCATCACCATGCTCACAATTAAATAGATAACAATGCAAGCTAAAATACAACATCTTTTGATTCACTATACTCCAATCAAGTGTCAAACTCATTGTACCATTGAGGATTAAATCTACGCATTTTACCCCCAATTAAGGATTGAGGAAAGTTGTCAAGTTTTGGTTGACAAAGACCATTCGTTAGATAAATTCTTCGAATCATTTCCCTTTCTTGACTACTCTTCACAATGCTCATAATAGAAGGTCTTTTACCCGGATCAGGAACATACAAATCATTTCCCTTTCTTGAACACTCATTTTGTTTATCTTGAACTAAATCAATAAATGAAGATTCAGATCAAGAACGTTTAGCACTACTACCACTTGACTTTGTAAAAAAAGAACCTAAATACATTTCCATCCTAAAAAATTACAAATGGAAAATGACAAAAATGAATCAATATATACACAAAAAACAATGACCAAAATCCAAAATATTATCTTAGTATAATTTGAATACAAAGCAAAATGGTCATACACCAAAATATTAACAATTTGCTTATCCTAAAGTTCCCATCTAATTTGAAATTTTGGACAATACACACTGTCCAAATTATAATTCTGCTAAAGTAAGTTGTCATTTGTCATCATTTACAATCTATGGCAAAACTAAAGCATAAAGTAAGTTGTCATTTGTCAATATCTTGAATGCAACATAATCCAACATTAGAAAAAAACTAATAAATAAGAAAACAAAAAAATTAGCTTAAAATACTAATGCCACAATGGAAACTCACAAAGGAACCATTTATCCAGAACAATAAAACGATCATGGACCACATTCCAAATTTCCAATTCACAAGAACCGCAAGCAAAACAAGAACAGTTCAACAGTACAAACTCTCGTGTTTAGAAACCTTACCAATGCATCAAACACCATAGGCAGCATTCACTGTCCAAGCAAGTAGGAACAAGAAAAAAAATACAAAAAACTCAGTTCAAAAATCCAAAATTGATCAAATGGGATTTATCGGAATAAACCAAAATCAGTAAAGCAACGTGGAAATTTCCAAACCAAAACCTTTCATAAATGGCACTCACAAGAACGGTAGAGAACAATAGACCAACGCAATTCTAATTTCCAAAATTGATGAAATGGGGTTTACACAATATTAATAAATAACCCTGTGGCATAGAAATCAAATAATAAAAAACAACAACAATAATCCAAACACATCAAATAACCATAAAAATCATCATAATAAAAAACAACAACAATAATAATAACCACCAACTTAACATTTTTCAGGAAAATCAAAATCAAAATCAAAATCAAAATTTCAACCCCCACACAGCCACACCCTCGCTGCTCATTACTCACACAGACCTCATCCTCCATAGAATTAAGGAAAAGTAAATAAGGCGAACCTGATTGAGATTGAAGAGCGAATTCGTAGCGCCTGGAAGGCCTGAGGAGGCGAGGACGCCACTGGTCGTGAGCAGAGGTGGAGCCGCGGTCCTGCAGAGAATTGAGATGGAGTCTCAGAGACTCGGACTGTGTCGCAGGCCCACAACATTGGAGTTGCGTCATGAGCAGAGGCGAAGTTGTGGAGCACGCCACTGGCCGTGGGCTGTGACTAGGGTTGTAAGGAGGAACGACGAATGAGAGAACTGAGAAGAGAAGGGGGGAACGAGATAACTCAGAGAAGAGAAGGACTGAGGTATCACATATGCAATGCAATGGCTATGATATTTTGTGGAAAATTATAGAGAAGGGTATAATGGTAATTTTACATGAAAATTTAAGGGTGGACACTTGCACCCCCCCCTTCTCTTACACTTCGGTCCGCCTCTGGGTAAATATATACTCAATGTATCATTCATAAAACAAATATTATCTTAAAATAAACAGAAAAAAATAAATTTCAAAACAATGTATTACCTTGAGACAAAAATATATTACCTTGAGAATGATATGTGTTTAGTGTATGGTTTCTGTATTGGTAATTTAATTGTATGCGAATTGGATTGGATTGGATTGAGTTTTGGTCAAATCCAAAACTCCAAACTTATCACTCAATCCAATTTTAATTAGGTTCATTAAATTAAAATCAATTCAATCCAATAACTCAATTCAACTCATAAAAATCTAATTGGATTGGATTAGATTCAACGGATTCGCATATTGGGTTTTATTCACTAACACCCCTAGATAGTACAAGACTATTAAAATCTTTAAATAATTTATTTAAGTTTTAAAATAATCTAAAATATAATTTTGGTTTCATATTTTATCCCATATGTAATTTTCATTTCTTATTTTATAATAGAAATATTTAGTCCCTAATTTTAGGAAAATCATAATTTTGATTTAATCCAAATTTTACATATATTTTCTTTTGATGCAATTAAACCTTAATTCTAATATATTTATTTTAAAAAATAAAAATAAATGTAGCCAAAATTTAAGATTAGACCAAAATTATTTTTTTTTTAAAAAAAACTAAGAGTAAATATTCATATTTTAAAATAAGAAAATAAAAATTATGAATTTAACAAAATAAAAAAGTCAAAGTTATATTTTAGCCTGCAAAAATCTATTCTTAGACAAAGCTTATTCCTAACATTTCTTTAACATTACAATTATCGTTCTATTTTATCTTATGTATCATCAAGTATTATTGGACATTTATTTTAAACTATATAAAAATACTAAACATAAATAAAAAATATTCTCAAAAATATTGTTTCTAAAATAACATTTCCGAAAATATAA
>PYAF01004305.1:333921-353073 GCA_007407185.1 Glycine tomentella | reverse complement strand
ATATTTTAGCCTGCAAAAATCTATTCTTAGACAAAGCTTATTCCTAACATTTCTTTAACATTACAATTATCGTTCTATTTTATCTTATGTATCATCAAGTATTATTGGACATTTATTTTAAACTATATAAAAATACTAAACATAAATAAAAAATATTCTCAAAAATATTGTTTCTAAAATAACATTTCCGAAAATATAATATCCAATAATAAACACAAACACAAGTAACCTGACCACACTGCGAAAGATAGTATATAGATTAATAAGTACAGTTAATATCCAAAGAGTGTCAATGCTATATCAATTGTGTAACATAAATATTATTAAAAATTAACAAAATACAAAATTTGTTTGGTATCATGTACATTTGAAGAAAATGTTTTCATACTAATAAGAATTTCTGTTGATATTTTGGTGCATTAAATACAATTAACATATTTATATTAATTTTATTATTATGAATTTCTTTCTTTTACGAGAATGTATGAAATATTTTAAAATTAAATAATGATAAATACATAATTAAAAAATAATTATTATTGTTGTTTTAATTCTTTAAAAAAATGAGATGTTTTTTTTTCTTTTAGAGCTTATAAATAAAAGAGAACATAAATACTACATTCAACTCTTTTTATTTGTCCATTTTAAAAATATGTTCGTACTTGTTTATATTATTATTATTATTATTATTATTATTATTATTATTATTATTATTTTCAGACCTAAAGATTTTTAATGACCTAAATTTAGCTTTTTTGACCAAATACATTCTTATAAAATTCTTAATGTAGTCTATTTAACAAAAAACCTAATGTGACCTATTATCACCCCGATACCAATGGACACATAATAAAAAAGCCCAACTTATAAATAAAATAATTTTACTTACGAAACATACTTGTTTTTGTTTCATTTTATTTATCCTCTTTGGATATCACATCGATTAAACAATGGGCTTTTAAGCTTATTTTTTAAAATAAAATAAGTAATTCTATAATTTTTGGATATTTTTGTCTAAACTATTTTTACTTTAAAATAAACAGTTTTATGCTTTTTTTAGAAGCAATCTACTTCTTAAAAACACTTATATAAAAAACCATTTATTTTAAAATTATTTTTTTAAGTTTAAACAAATTCACCTAATATTGAATATCTCTTATTAACATAGCTAAAAAAATATCTCTATTTATTTATATTAAATCTGTTTTTATTTTCCTATAAAATCTTATTTCTTTCTCATTTATGAAAAATCTGTAAAGTATTTAAGAATTAGATAAAGATAAGAGTGTAATTAAAAAGTAGCTTTTTTGAAAAACTAATGAACAGATATAAAAAAAATGTGAGACGGGTTAAAAGGAAATAGAAATACTGAAGAAGTATCCATATAAGATAGTATATAGCCTGTTTTTTTTCTATCCCCCCATATTCATATAAAAAATATTGTTCCTATTTATTTGCCCATTAAAAAAAACTGAAGATAATATTAAATACTATCTTCTCAAATATATTTTTATCTTTAACTAATTCTTAAATATTGTACACACTCGTCATAAATTGGAGAAATATATTTTAGGAAGTTAAAAATATTTTGAATATAAATTATGTGTTTAAATATATCAACCTTAACTCATTAGCATTTAAAATTAAATACGTCTTTACTTACATTCACATGCAAATTCACTTTATAAAAGTCTTCCAAATACTTTACAATAATTTTAGGTACAAAATATTAAGCTGCATCTCGGTTCCAACACAAGGCTCAAAAAAACTTTTTTTTTTTTTTGTGTGTAAACGCTCTCATAGTTTTCGGAAAGTTAAATAATAAAGTACTGACGATATTGAATGCATTTCCTTTTATATATATATATATATGTGTGTGTGTGTGTGTGTGAGAATAAAGAATGGAAAAATTAAATACTATATTGATTGAAGGAAACTTCAGCCTTTATTTTTCTATAACGAGAATGTGATATGGCCTAGTAGTATTGGTAGTGTTTTGTTTTCCTTTCCATGGAAAGGGTCCTCTTAAAGAACCAAGCCCACATGCCATAAAATAACAGAAAAAAAGTTTTAATAAAAGACATCCTTTACTTTTGTGTTTCTCCATCTCAAATAAGTATCTACCCGCAGACTGGGTGAATGGCTTATTCATTCCCAATTTCCTCACCTCCGTGAATTGGAGTAAACTTATTATTTCATGGAGATTAATGTTATGTTAGACTCTGTCACTTTCTTCAAATTCACCAAACCAAAGGCAGATTCCATCCCCACTTCCTTGATAGCAGCTCAAATTCAGCCCAAACCAGAAGTAGAACCAAACCTAACGCCTACACCTCTGTGAATGAGAAGCTAAGCATGCCTGCATGGGGCCTCAACCGCATTTACACTCACATTCACATCATACTCAATACACACAGAACACACCCACCTTGCTCAAATCTTCAATTAGAGAGACTTTGACCGTAATGCCCCAAAATAAAAAAAAAAATTACCTGAATGCTACGCCAACAGTAAATTTTACCAGAATGTCATGCGTTATATTTCGTTTGTCAGTCCAGCGAAATACGTGGTGGACACGTGGTAAGTAAGGAGTAATTCGCTGGGGAGCCCAGCGAATTAGGTGGACACGTGGCAGACAGAGAGTAATTCGCTGGGGAGCTTAGCGAATTACATGGCAATGGAAAAAAAAACTCAAAACTTCAAAAGGTCATAACTTTTGATAGAAATGTCCGATTGAGGCGTACGATATGTCAAAACGCTCGAAATTCAGAGGGGAAGCCTTGGGCAAATTTCCAAAGGGGATTTGATCCACTATTTTTTCCAAAAAACGATTCTAAATGCCTCAAAATTAAGATTTAAGAATACAATATATCCTTCAAATGGTCTAACTTTTGATGGAAATGTCCGATGAAGGCGTACGATATGTCAAAACGCTCGAAATTAAGAGAAGTAATTAAAAAAATAAAAATTAGCATTGACTTTTTTTTTTGGGTTAGCAAAGATAATATATATTAACTAGAAGAAAGAAACAGTACAAGAAATAAGACAAAAAGATCTGTGCAAACGGGACCTATGGCAGCTTAATTCATGAAAAAAGGCATGAATTAAACTGCCAGAAGTCTGGCTAGATCGAAAGAAAACCCCCCAAAAACAGGAGAAGACTAAATATTAAGTCCTCCCCTGGATACAAAAAAGTCACCCAGATTACAAGACCAAACGTGAAAATGAATACTGAATCCTTTTTCTAAAGTTTTAATCCATGTCCAGCAGGTGAATATGGCTTCTTCCATAAGTTTACAGCTATTGAAGCTGTCATTATGGAAGATAATATTATTCCTATGACGCCATATGGTCTAGGTTAAAGCTATCCACCATGTTTGCCACCTCTACGAACAAATCCCAATGTAGTAGTAATAGGAGTGTTGACTAAAGTGTTCACTAGGAGTTACCGAATAGACACCGATAATAGATATCCAAGACATAGACTCCCACCAAAGCGGCCTAGTTTTTTCACAGTTATAAAAAAGATGTGCCACATCCTCTTCAACATTCCTACATAGTAGGCAGTATGTATCATTAAGAACCACGTTTCTCCTACTTAAGTTCCTTTTAGTAGGCAATCTATCCCCAATTAGTCTCCATGCAAAGCATAAAGCTTTAGGAGGGGCTTTAATATTCCAGAGATCCTTGTACATTTTACTTTGATTCCGCAGTGTTCTTTCCAAATAGAGGAATGAATAGGCACTCCCTACTGTATACAAACCACTGGAATCAGGCTCCCACGTCCAGGCATCAGGCTGTTGTGGGTTTATGCCCAGGTCGCGAATGTCTTCTAGAATTTCACAGCAGACTCTACTTCCCCGTCCATAAAAAATCTCCTCCACTGAAGCTGCCATTCCCAGTCCAATTCTGTTTGTATTCCCATCTGCTGGATATAGTGATGTTGTTGGTTGGAAAGCTGCAACATGCGTGGATATTTGTCCTTCAGGGTCATCCCCTCATTCTTCCAATCATCTTCCTAAAACAAAGTTTTTGACCCACAGCCCACCCTCCATCTTATCCCTCTTTTAAAACCACACCCACCCTTATTAGGAAAACATGTTAGACACAGATCCCTCCACCATATTGATTCACCCCCACACCTAGTAGGACCTGCCATATTTCTCCAGCCACCGTATTTTGAAACCAGCACTTTTACCCATAATTCTTCCTGCTGGTGATACAAATTCCAGAGCCATCTCCCAAGTAAGGCATGGTTAAAAACAGATAGATCCTTAATACCCAGACCACCACACTCTTTGGGTTGGCAAACCAAGTCCCATCTAACCCATGCAATTTTCTCTGATCTGCACTACCCCCCCACAGGAATGTTCTTCGGATTCTGACCAGTCTCTTTAACATCTTCTTTGGAGCCCTGAAAAAGAAGAATAAGAAAATAGGAATAAAGTTAAGGACAAACTTAATCAAAGTGACTCGCCCCCCGAAAGAAAGGTATTTCTGTTTCCACGAAGCGAACTTTCTCTCACACTTCTTAACTAAGGGATCCCACATCTGATAACTTCTTGGGTTCGCCCCGATAGGGACGCCCAGGTATAGGAAAGGTAGAGCCAGATGTCTGCAATTAAGGTATGTAGCCGCAGAGATAAACCACTGTTCATCCTCCCCAAATGCCCTGAATCTACTCTTAGCAAAGTTAATTTTCAGCCCAGACACCATTTCAAAACCCCTTAACATAACCTTAAGAGTTCTGACATTTTTGGCTGATGCTTTCCCAAAAAATATAGTATCATCAGCATATTGCAAAATGCCGATATCAACCAAGTTCTTCCCCACCTTATAGCCCTCAAACAAGTCCTTTTGCAATGCTTCTCTCATCAGTCCGGTAAGACCTCCAGCTACAATATTGAACAATAATGGAACTAGGGGGTCACCTTGCCTGAGACCACGTTGTGGTGTGAACTCTGCAATAGGACTTCCATTCACCAATACAGAAATAGAAGCAGATTTTAGGCATCCTTCAATCCAAGCAATCCACTTTGGTCCAAGACCCATCCTTCACATCATGTAAATCAGAAAATCTCATCTAACTGAGTCATATGCCTTTTCATAATTCACTTTGAACACAAGACAACTTCTACTGGTCCTTTTTGCCTCATCCACAACCTCATTAGCTACCAGCACACTATGTAATAGCTGTCTCCCTTCAATAAAAGCTGATTGACGATAATCGATGATGTACGGTAAAACCTTCTTCAATCTGTTAGCTAGTACTTTAGCCACTATTTTGTACACACACCCTATAAGGGAGATAGGCCTGTAATCGTTCAGGCCTTGTGGATCAAGGCCCTTTGGGATCAAGGCAATAGAAGAGGCATTACCACCCTTAGGAAATACTCCATTGACGAAGAATTCATCCATGAAATGAAGGAAATTAGATTTTATGAGCTCCCAAAATTCTTTGATGAATTTAAAGTTAAAACCATCTGGCCCAGGACTCTTGTCACTGCCGCATGCCCAAACAGCCGCTTTCACCTCAGCTGCATCAAAACATGCCGTCAACGGACTGGTTATGTTGTTGTTCAATGGTCTTAAAAGTGACTCCGTCCAGGTTTGGAGTCATCCTTCCTGATGCTTCAAATCTCCTTTTAAAAAATAATCGGGTTTCAGCTTTGACTCTAAGAGGTTCTTCAGTCCAACACCCATCAGCCATCACTCCTTTCAGCAAATTATTTCTGCGCTTCCAATTCACGGTTATATGGAAGAACCTGGAGTTACAATCCCCCTCCTTAATCCATTTGGTCCTGGCTTTTTGTCTAAGTAATGAAGCATTTGATATGGCCGCAGACCAAAGGTCCTCTTGTAGCTGTTTTCTCCTCTTAATCTCATCAGTATTCAGCTGCCTATCATCAGCTTCAATTTCAATCTTATTAATCTCCCCCTCAATGTTCTTCCACTTCTGCTGCGTATTTCCAAAATGCACTTTATTCCATTCTTTCAGTTTCAGTCTCTTAAGCTTTTCTTTTAAAACATATCCCCCCCATCCATTAACCGAAGTAGAGTTCCAGCAATCCCTCACAACCTGTTTGAAGGACTTATCCTGCAACCAATAGTCCAGAACTCTGAATGGCTTCGAGCCCCAATCCACAGAAGACGATCTCAATAGAATAGGATAATGATCGGAAAAGGTACGGTCGAATATAATCTGGGTTGTGCCTGGCCATTTATCCAACCAATCAGCAGAAACATGGGCGCGATCCAGCCTACTCTTAGCAGTCCCGTTAGGTCTGTACCAAGTAAATTTACGCCCAAGACAAGGTGCGTCATCCACCTCTAGGTCAGCAATCCAGTCATTGAACTCCTTCAGGATACCTTCATCTACACCTCTCTGACTGATACCCAAGCGCTCATAGGGTCTTCTAATATTATTAAAGTCACCAATTATGCACCATAAGCCCTCCATGTTTGCATTCCTCAACTGCCTGATGCCTTCCCATAGATATCTTTTCTGATAGGCCTCACATGGTGAATAAACATTCACGATTGTGATTTTAGTATCATCTGCTGCCCACTTCCCTTCCAAATATAAATACCCACCACCTACCACCTTATTCACCAATTTAAATACCTTTTCACTCCAAATACATGACAGACCGCCAGCTCTATTAGCTGCTGGAATAAATTTCCACTGAACTTCACACTCACCCCACAAAGCTTGGCATAACTTCAAGTCAATAATTTCTTTTTTAGTCTCTTGCAGACATATCATATCCACCCTCTCTTTTGTCATTAGTCCCCTAATAGCTGCCCACTTCCCAAACCTCTAGTATTATAGGACAAAATCTTCATTGATGACCCATGCTGCTATCCAACCTTTGTATCTCATCCATATCTCTAGCCTCCAAGAGTGATATTTAATTTATCATATCTGCTTGGTTACAACAATTTAAGCCCAGCAATTTTGCTAGTTCCCATTCATCCTTAGCATCTTTCCTCCATTCATTCATAATGGGGCTTGCTATTGATGGTAATAAAACAGGGTTTTCACGTGGTTGCTGATTATCCCCCATACCGCAACATCTTTCAAATCACTGCTCAAAGCTATTGATGGGGATGCTTCAGACGGAGGGTGTATTATAATTGTCTCTTTTCCTCTGTTATTGAACTGCTGGGAAGTAAGGCCAAACTGAGGAGCTTCTGTTGTTTTAGGCCCAGAACCAGAATCCTTTTTACACCCCTTACCTCTAGAGTACACCTTCAAACAAGGTTGTGGGCCATTTAAATTGTGGCCCAATTGTCTACAGCCCGCTTTCTGTTGGTTTTTAAGTGCCATATCTCCACACATGATTTCCTCAGCCAAAACCCCTGCTACCTCACAGGCCACATCCAAAAGTACATTAGGTGAAGCTAGCATATGTGGGTCCCCCTCCTTAGCATCCCTTTTTGTACTATTTTTCTCCTGGCCATCTTCGTCACCCTGTTTGGCCTCCTTATCCGCGACACCCATCACCTCTGCATCCTCGAGACCCACCCCATGGTTTTCGCTTTCCGTGGTCTGTTCAGGATGGTCAAAGTCTACTTGTAGATGTGGGTCCCTCCCCGAGTTACCAATTTCATGTCTGTCTGCAAGCGTCTTAGAAGTAGCATAAACAGGATCTGCCCCCGACCCCACCCCCACTGTCTGACTCGTCCCAGCGACCTCATTAGCTTGGACCCTACCCTCAGTTTGGCTCGCGGCTGAAGTGTCACCTTCGTTTGCCCAATTTGTGAAAGCTGGTAGTCGCTTATCACCGAACGCGTGCATAGCAACCCCCTCTGCCCTGAACCTCTTGTCATAATTCTGACTACCCATCGATACTTGTGTACAGCTTTGTCTCGCAGGTATTGTCCAGTTGTTCCCACTGTCAACACCTCCCTCCCTAGCTCCGGCCGACATCATCATCGGCACTAGAGTCTCTGCCACCAGAGTGTCCTCCAAGCTTTCGTCCGCACCCACCGAACTTTCATCGGACAGTATTATCTCCGATGACGAAGCATACCTCCCACTAGGACATTTGCAAAATTGGAAACACATCTCCTCAACGATGCTTATCCGGTATTCCTCATTATTGATGGTTGCCATAACCGTGTGATTGATAGTGGGCTGCCACAGAGTTTTGATGAGTACCCTTGCCCTGTCTAAGCGATTTAAATCATCAATGTCATCGTCCAAGTCCACCACATCCCCTATTCCGGCAATGATACTCTTGATGTATTTTTTTTCCCATGCATGTAATGGGATCCCCCCAACAAAGTATCCATACCAACCTATAACCAACCTTCATGTCTGGATTCCATTTTTCCAGTGAATAAAACCTGGTCAATCCAGTTGCTTCTACCTCCCTACACATATCAGCCGCTTTGTAATCACTGAGCCCAGTGAGTAATACCATATCATCTCCCAAATATTTAGGCCTAACATCCTCACCTCCATTCCACATAAACTCCTCTTCTAATCTATCGAACGCCTTTAGGTTCGTGAGTCTACCCACCCAGGCTTCGCTGTACCATTTGTTGGTACCCATGGGAATAGATAACATGACGTTCGACTGAGATGGTTTCGCAGTCGCCCGACCATTATACGTGGGTCGCCTTCTCTTCCATGGTTGGTTTCCTGCCTTGACAGCTTGTGCGTAGGAGATCGTTCGATTCTGATAGCAGTGTGATGGTTGTTGATTGACTTCCGCCAAGACCTCAAGATCCCCGTTGACCTTAGCTTTACCTTTTTTCATAGCAGCCTTGATATTCTCCGTTGTCACCCATTTGTGCTGCTCATACGTATGCGGCTTCGTTCGCCACTCCCTATCGTGTTTGGGGAGGTTCACGTGCAGCTTAAAGTCCCCCACAATTAAGTTGTCCAGCTGTCTTTCAAGCCTTCCGACGTCGTCTACACCTTTGAAGCGCACAAAGCCGTATCTACGACCAAAACTATTCCTATTTTTTGGAATAAAAACCTCCCGTACATCTCCCCATCTTTTGAACACGTACCATAGATCCTTTTCGTTCATATCTTCGGGGAAGCAAGTGAAATAGAAAGTCGACACATCTGTGGTCTCCCTCCAGTTTTTCCCATAAACACCTTGTCATTCTTCCCTCCCAGCATCAGAATAATGCTGGCCGTACCTTTTACTCACGAAGGTGAGATGGGATTTACCCTTCGGACCCTCCCTAAATCTCTCATGGAACCCAAACCTACTGTTCCCTCTATCCCACCCACTGTTTCTCTCTCTAAAATTCTCTCTCATGTTGATTCATTTACTTAAATTAACATTGAATTAACTGATTAAATAATTAAAAAATAGAAAAACAATTGAATTTTTGGATAATTGAATCTTAAATATTAATTTTGAGGCACTAAGAGGCGTTTTTTGGAAGAAAAAAAAATAGCGGACCAAATTCCCTTTGGGATTTGCCCAAGGCTTCCCCTGAATTTCGAGGGTTTTGACATATCGTATGCCTCAATCGAACATTTCTATAAAAAAGTTATGACCGTTTGAAGTTTTGAGTTTTTTTTTTCCATTGTCACGTAATTCGCTGGGCTCCCTAGCGAATTACTCCCTGTCTACCACGTGTCCACCTAATTCATTGGGCTCCCCAGCGAATTACTCCTTGTCTACCACGTGTCCACCACGTATTTCGCTGAACTGACAAACGAAATACAACACATGGCACTCTGGTAAAATTTACTATTGACGTGGCATTCAGTAAAATTTTTTTTATATTTTGGGACAGTACGATCAAAGTCTCATATTCAGACACAAAAAATGAAGCAAGATCGTCCCTCGAAGCTCTCATCTATCAATGTAACCAGATTTTTATCATAATAAGATTTAGATGAAACATCATCCCTCAAAATAGCTCACTGTAGCCACCACACCAACCAAGGCCTTGTTTGGATAAACTCCATAATTATTTATAAGAGAAGAAAATAAGAAAGTAAAATATATTGAAATTATCAACTTATGCACTCTAACTTTTTAGAAGTTAAATGAAAAAAACTTCTACAAAATTAAGTGATTAAGTTTATTTTAACTTATTCAAGAAAAATTATTTTACCTTCTTATTTTCTTCTTTTATAAGTACTTATGAAGAAATTTATTCAAACATGACCTATAAACTAATGGTATTTGAATACAACCAAACTGCAGTTCTGCTGTAATCACTAATATAAAGATTTTTCATCAGATACTTTCTTAATAGAACATATTGTGGGGGGGGGGGGGGGGAATAAATTCTATAGAAATTTTATTATAAAACATTCTCGTACATGTTTACAGTATTTGATAGAAAATCACCATGAAAAGGGGCTAGCTCCCAGCAAAAATATTTCATTTTCCACATCTTTTACCCACTGGCACACCCGATTGCAAGTCTTTATTGCCAAAGCCTGCATACCTCAGTGTACAAAAATAGTCAGAATTTATCCAGCCAGAATAGCACAAAAATGCAACTCTTTTACTATCATTCGCCAAACGAATGGACAAAGAAGATTTTTTTACCAACTACGATAATCTTAATGAAGAAAGACTAATAACAAGATACACAGAGCTAGGTTTCAAACTTAAAAATTTTAATTCACATTTTCATTGAATGTTAATTATGAATATTCAGTTGGTAGTGATAGAAAATATAGTAGTTATAGCCTATAGGACTTTCACGGTTTTGTACAAGATAAAACAATTGAGATTTGAGAAATGATGAAGGCAAGCAAAAACAATACCTTGTCTGCAAGGGGATCAAATGCAGCATAAAGCTCAAAATCCTGTGTTACCCAACAGAGCAGAACTGCCAAATAAAATTTTTACAAGTCTGATTAGTGTTCATCGAAGCATCCAAATGTAATAGAGCAATTATATCCCACATGTATAGATTGGCTTGTCTATTATTGGTATGAATCTCTAAATGCATCTCACAGAAAATAAGGGGTTTGCTTATTGATAGAATCACTCTTTCTGAAACATCCGGGACTAAAACTGCAAAAAAGGACTATTACCACCTCCCCTTCTTCCCCATAAGAAGAAAACCGCAATTCATAGAATTCAACATAAATAAATGCATAAGGTCATAACTACAGACTTAAAATATCACAAATCCATCACTTGAATGTATTATAACTACAAAGCAAGAATCACAATATTTATTACCGTAGTTTTCATCCCTTCTAAACTGAGTTTTGTGTGGCCCAATTCCTTTATCATGCATGGATGCAAAAAGTTTCTGGTAAGCTCTATACAGTCTGTAACAACGGAGGCAGGTTATATTGCTGACAATAACAAAAATGCATAAAAAAAGCTACATCAACATAATCCACAAAATCGCTACCTTTTCTGCTGCTTAGGAGTGTTAATCGGTGATGAGAACTCTGAAGATATATATTGATCCAGATAAATGCTGCGATATATGAAATGCCACAACCCAGCAACACCACCAATGCGACAATTAGGTTCCCTTTCAGGAGAATCTGATGGAAGCCTATGCTGACTCAAATGAGGAGATGATCCAGAATGAGGCAAGGGTGGTAGATCCTCAACATGCATCCCACCATCTAGCAAGGATCTCTGAACTTCATGAAGGACATTTGACTTCAAAAGGACCGTTTCAATACGAATCCTGTGAATTGGCAAACAAGATTCTGAACCATGCAGCCAAGAAAGATATTGCTACGTAGAGACTGCGGATCTCTTTGCTATGAATCATTATGTTCTTTCCTCTTTTTAATTTTCTTCTTTTCTACAAAATAAAACATCATAATCCTAATAATAACAGCAGTCAGATTATTAAACCATAATTTACCTGCAATCCTTAAGATGGTAAAATGCATCAGAACTTGTGGTCAGCAACATCAAGTATGTGTCATCCTGCCACACATATGTAAAGCTCTGTGACCTCTGTCATTTATAAGATGTAAATCATATAGAAAATTTCAGTGCAATCAAATCCGACTCACATCAAAAAAGTGGATATAAGCATACAAAAATGCCAAAGCATTGTATCTCGGCAAGCAAAGGGGAGAAAATGCTTCTGAAGTCCTGCATAGTCAAATCCCAAGAAGGAGTAAGAAAATGCAAAAAGGTACCCTAAAGCAAAGAAATGATATGCTAATGCACTGTATTTAAGAAGTTTTACTGCTTGTGTCAAGCAGACTGAATAGATAGAAAACTATACCATCAAACATCAACTAGAAGTCTAGACTGAATGAAAAGTAAGCTATACTATCAAACCATCTCTGAGATGCTATCTAAAAGATAAAATAGTGTCAGTTCTACTTGCCTAAAGGATTCTGATGACATAACAAAGTTGGCCAGCAGCAGCATATCATCTGGATGAAGAGAGGCTTTCTGAGCACCAACTAGACTGATTACCTGCCTTCAATCTTCAATGAATTATTTTATCATTTTATATTAGCATGCAACTAGACAAATTCAGTGTTAAACCTTGTGTCTGCACATCAGAATAGCAAACAGAACACCAGAATCAGCAACGTCTTGCAAGATAGCACCAGCAGCTTGCCTGGTTGCATATGCAAGAGGTAGACAAGTATAGGCATGAAGAAATGTAGCTGGATTCCTGATACAATCAGAAAAATAACAATATTTATCAACCGAATATAACATAAGATATTGGGAAATAAGGGACATTAAACATACAAACAACCGTCAGTCCCCAACCCTGTGCCACCAAAGAAATGCACAGAAGATTACAGAAAAAAGCACCCTTTATCTTACAGAAAATGTTTTAGTATTTCTATTTTGTAACTAAAAGACAAACTGTGCTCAGAGCAGAGAAACAAACCAACTAAAAGAGTGGATTAGTGAAGAGAAGACAATGTCTGTTCCACCAAGCAAGGGTGTCATATCAAACTTCGGATTCTTCTCAAAACATCTGTTTACTGACTTTGTTAGTATAACAATCATCTGCATACATATCAACAACAGGGATGTATCATACAACTGCTGCAACATAACTAGTTCATCTGAATGACAAAAAAAAGACACAATAGCAAGTTGAGAAACAAAAGCTGAAGAAACAGGAATAGCGAGCAAGCAAACAGAAAATCATTTTTCTTGGGACATACAAGCATCCAACTCAAGTCCAACTCAGTTATACCTGGCCATGAATAAGCTCCAACTGCCCCCTTAGTGACTCATAAGGCTCTTCTGTGCAGCTGATGCAGACCAAGTAAATTGGTCCTTTTACAAGAAAAACCACCTGTAGCACAACTTTAAATGAAACAATGCATTCATGAAAAAAAAAAAAAAAAAAAACCATTTACAAGAGAAAAGTGTGCAATCAGACCTGATGCTTTCCAGCCCTCACCAATTTGATATGGTCACCCCTGAAAACATTAAAGATAACCATTATAAAATTTACTCAAATTATAGTCAGATAAAGACCCAAATGTAATTAGGAATATTGCTGTAATTAGAAACTATCAGGCTATAATTAACCAAAACAAAGACAGCTACAATACCCATTCTCCACAAAGGAAATGATTGCTTGCAAAGTTGCTGAAAAACCAGCAAGCTTGTGTTCGTCTCCATACCTGAAACAAGAAATAGAGGAATGAGTCATGTTGCTTGAGGCAGCAATCCTAGAAAGAGATATGAACAGCAATCAAGGGGAGTTTGTGTGAGCAGTTGATAAACACTAACCTAGAATATATTGGTTTGCCAGAATGACTCAGAACAAAAAAATGCTTCTTCCTTTTCCTCCATGAAATGGAAGCATCATCCTGCACTTTATTCATTAATCAAACAGAATATGATATTGCAGCCTTTACAGATATCTTCAGTGTAATGCCCTCATATTGGTTGAATTTAAAAAATAAACATTTGTATCAGAAAAAATAAAGTACTTCACAGGAATTTCAAAATATCTCATAGTATCCAGAACAACAGTTTGTTGGAATTCAAAAGTTAATGCTTGAAACCAAAACAATATTTATTCACTTCTGTTTCCCATTTTCCCATGCAATTTCTTATCATTTTCATATCTACTCAAGCATTTACTTTGTGACTAGCAACCAGAATCCTAAGCATAAGAGAAAATCTTATCATTTTCATTTCTACCCAAGCATTTTAATTGTCACTTGCAACCAGAATCCTAAGTAGGAGAGAAAATCCTTAGATGCTAGCCCCCCTCCCGAGGACCACAACTGCGCATTTATGATTCTACACCACTGCTTATCTCAGCACAGGTTCTACTTATGTAATAAACTCAAAATCTTGATCATCATAGACTTGGCACAAAAAGTTGAATGACTGCAAAGTTAATAACGGAACTGTCTTGGAATAAACCCTATACTGCAGCATTTAATCTTCGTCGATGAAATCTAAGGAGCAACTGAAAACGCAAAGAAACCAATTTCAAATTTATCACTCGTTTTGTTCTAAGTGTGCGTGTAGAATTTTAAAATCACTCATTAAACACTACTTCATCATAGTCGTTGATAGCCCGAAAAAATATCCAAATGTAGGTTTCCTAATCAATCATTAGACAAGCTGTATTTGCATGATGACGAGATCAATTACAACGGTGACACAATTCTACATGAAACTGTAATAAAATCACTAGATCAATAATCAGTTGTTCGTTCATAACAGTGAGTGAGTGAACGGAACTAACACGAACTAGCAAGGAATTTTGCGAGAAGCGGGTATTTATACCTCATCCCCGTGTCGTTTACCGGGAAGCCAGGAGGAGTGAGAGGGAGGTTGGGAATCGTGGATGGTGATCTCTTGAATTTCGTGGTGGAGGACGTCATCGACCTGGGAGACACTTGTGGCGGTGCTGCTGCCGCCCCTTTCGGCGGCGTAACCGCTGCTGGTGGGACTGGAAGGGTCGGACGAGGGTCGGGCGGCGGATCCGTTGGGTTGTTGGAGTTCCGGTGGTTCGGAATCGAAGAGGCTCGGTGAGAGAGGAGGCAAGTGGAGTCGGATGGGAGGGTCGGAGTCATGATCCGCTGAACTCATCTCACTCACTGCAATTCTCCAATTGTGAGAGAGAGAGTCGCTGGTGCTTTTCTTGCTTTGGCGGAGTCGAGTCTGAGTAGATGCCTCCAGTGTGCATCCGGCCATGCACTGCCATCTGTGGGCTGGCCTAGCAAGTTTCCCAAGGCCCAAGCCTGCAATTAGCCACTCCTACATTTAGGCAGTTGCTTTCTGCACCTTCAATTGCTTCCTGCACTTATCATTGACATTGTTAGTAAAGGTCTAAAGGATTAAGATTCCGTTGCATCCAAATCTACAATAGTGATTTTTTTCATATTATTTAAGTTATAATTGAATGTAAATAAAATGTTTTTTATATTGGTTATGTATAACCAATATAAAAAATTATATACGTATATTCAAATATTTAAATTTTGTTACAAACAAAACAAAATGACACATTATAATTATAATTTTATGCATTATATTTTTTTTGGACAGGAATTGTCTACTTTAATATTACATTTTTTTAATGATTAAACGAGGAAGCAACAAATGAGAAAAGGTGAACGGATAACAGAGTCATTGGTTAAGTGTTATAAAAATTGGTCCAGATCGGTCGGTCGGATTGGAACCCGGTGGTCTAATCGGGCCAATTTTGCATGCAATTGAATATGCAGTTGATCCGGTTAAATCCAGCCGGGTTCTTGGTTGGACCGATTCAACCCAGTTGGTTTTTTGCCTCTTTTTTAAAAAAAATTTCTTTTTTGAAAAAATATTTTCAAAAAAATAAATTGGTTTTTTTTAAAAAAATTGGATTTGAAGTATGAATAGACTTTTTTTACTCAAATAATATTAATTATATACTTATATATAATAGATACATATATAATTTTAAATTTTAAATAGATACAGAGTCAAATCAGACCAATTATTAGTTCCTTGATTGAACCACTAACCACTAATCTATTACCTCAACTGGATCAATGACCGGACAATATTTCACTCATAGTTTCCCACTTCCCACATTCAGCACAAATTGAGTGCAAGGAAAAATAACAAAGTTTCAAATTATTTGTTTCTGAATTGAAAAATATCTTTTTTAGTACAAAATAGACCGAATGAAAAAATTAGTTAAATGTTAAATAAAGAAATTAAAATATGTCTGATTTAAAAAAATGGGACTTAAATTAAGTCATAATTTTTTTTGCCTCCACCACAAAATTAAAATTGGCAAATTTGAGCCGAAAATGTTGTTTTGATTAGTCAGAAGTCTCTTCAATTGTCGCGGATAGATGGGGTCATAGGCCTAGATTTTAGTCGCAAGACTAAACCCACCCACATCAGGTCATCAACTACCCCAAACCCAAATCTTAAATTATTTATTTATTGAGATTAAAGATGGAAATTAATATTTATCCACAATTTTTTTAGAAATAGGTGTGGATATGAAAACTATAATACCCATCTCATCTCACACGTCATATATATATATATATATATGTTAATGTAATTAAAATTTGATATTTAAATAAATAATTTATATTATATATATTTTTTAGTAAAAAAATAATTATATTTTTCTAACTCAACTAGTATTTTAAAGATACATGTTTATGCTTTTAATTCAAGTATTGATATCAATATTGGGGTTATTAGATTAACTTAGAAATTTATTATTGATTTTATTTCATGTAAACACTTTTATATTGGGAGATGGGTGGTATAAGACCATGATTTTGATTTATAAATTTCATGTTAGTATTTCCAAATAAAATTCTAATTTTGGATTAACTTGTAAAAAATCTTGAATATTATTTCATGTAAGTAAGAGGAATGTATTAAATTTAACATACATTATGTTTGTTTCCCTCTATTAAAGAATAATAAATTTATATATACTATCATCATATCTAAGTTTAATTAGAAATTTTGTTAAACAATTAAAATATTATTATATTGAATGACTATTTTTATAATATTTATCTATGATTTAAATTTATACAAATTAATGTTATATTTATTTATTTTTAATATTATTTTGTGGATGCTTAAATTATTTAAGCATGATTTTCAATTTACTTGTAATAATTTTTTAATTTATTTTATTGATTTATTAACTTTATAAAAAAAACGGCGATTAAAGTTGTTACATACGCAAATATAAAATCAGATACAAATATTTTTTAACACGAGTATTAAAATGAGTACTATCCGACCCTATGTATTGTCATCCATAAATCTCACCAACCATTGAACAACTACTACTCTGCTACTTCCACAGTAGCACAGCCAATTCACCTTTTCGATTTTCATCATCGCATAATAATCGGTCCAAACCGAAAGCTAACAAAATAAAGCTAAGACTGAAAGATCATAAAACTGTATTAATAAACAACAACAATATCAATATTTAAAATAAAAATAAATAAATAAATAAAAACCTCTCGATGCAAATTAAAATCTCAAATTCCGATCTGATACACATTGATCGAAGAAACAAAAAATAAAACTCCGTGGTAAAATGAAAAATCTAAAACAAATTAACTCTCAACAAAACTCGTTTCAATTCGTAAAACAGTAGTAAATTAGTACGGTAATTAACTTATGTTATGATCCTATGGTAAGGGTCTAGTCCTGGAATCCCGTTTTAGCCCAAATCGCGTTTCGAACCCTACTGAGATCGCGTCCTTTGAGAGTCCTTCCAACTCCTTCGTGCACCGAGAACGAAGCGATTCTCGTCTTCGCCAGAAACTCGTGCGGAGGCACTCTCCTATCTCCATCTTCCTCATCGCTCTGCGCTTCGTCACAGTTCCTCCTCTGGTTCCGTCCGTACTCGTCGCCGAGAATCTTCGACCAGTCCGGCACGTTCACCGGAAGCGACACCGGAGTACCGACGTGGCCGCCGGAGGAAGAGGAGTAGTTGTGAAATCTGGAGGCGCGTACGGATTTGCGAAATTCGGGAGAGTTAGCGCGAGCGGCGTTGTAGAGATCGGATTCGTCGAATTCGAAGTTAGAATCGGAGAAAGAATCTGTGTCCATGGCAGGGAGAAAGCGATAGGTAGTTCTTCGAATGTTGGTGGCCATGCGAATCGCAATTTCGATATCTTTGTAAGTTGTGGAGTTTGAACGTTCGATTGTTAAAGTGTTCTACTATAGTATTCTGTTTTGGGTTGCTGTGACTGTGCTTTTGTAAAGGTTAGCTTGCTTTTCTTAAAAGGGGAGACGAATGAAAAAAGAAAATGGTTGGTTTTTGTCTGGTTGCTTGCGTAAGCATTTTGGATAAGACACAATGGAGGGGGTGGCATAAATTTACGAATGTGTCCTGTGTCGGATAAAATCAGTAAATTGTGGTTGGATCTATTGAAAGTCTCATTAATTAAAGAAAAATATGTTAAAGTTGTACATTAATTAAATATACTGATGGAATAGATTTTTTTCAAATTTTTTTAATTTTTTTAGATATATTAAACTTTTTCTCTTACATATTTTTATTTAATTATTTTTAAACATTAATTATAAATAATTAAGAAAATAAAAAGATGAAAATAATAATATAAATAATTTATATTTAATGTGATTAATTAAATTAATTATTTTTTAAAATACAAATGAATTGAAATACTCTTATGATTAAAGAATATATATATATATATATATATATATAAATAAAGTAATCTTCACTTTTATAACAGGATGGAAATAACGAGAGTGAGTTTGGAAAAGTGAATTGAGGGTTACGAGAAGGTTGGAGAAAGTTGTCGCGGAGCGAGGTTCCACTCACCTGGGCGGGTTTGAGAAAAGAGGATAGAGGGTCCCATTGAGAGGTTCGAGGAAGAGGACACGTGTTAAAAAAAAATAGAAGTAGTAAACTTTCATAATCTACTTTTGTTTTTTTATTTTATATTTTAATTTAAGTTTTTCTTTTATATTTTTTTTAAAGTTCGTTTAATTTTTTAAAATTATTTTTTTAGTTAATTTTAATAAAATTATTTTATTTATTATTTAAGAATACCCTAATTTTAATATATTTGTTTGATTTAATATTTTGTATAATTTTATTTATTTTGTATTGAATATAAACATTAAAAGAAAAAATTATTTTGTTTTGTTATTTATTTTTGTTTTTTCCATTTTAATTGTTGTTTTTATTTTTATCATATAAATTATATTATTTTTGTATTTT
>PYAF01004305.1:290995-328508 GCA_007407185.1 Glycine tomentella | reverse complement strand
TCTCTATTTAAAGAGATCAACTAAAGATAAAGATAACTAAAGATAAGATAATAACTAAAGATAATAGCTAGAGATAATAACTATCAACTAAAGATAACTAAAGATATTAACTAAAGATAATAGCTAAAGATAAGATAATAACTAAAGATAATAGCTAGAGATAATAACTATCAATTAAAGATAACATAAAGATAACAAAGGGGAGTCTGGGGTCGGATGATGAAGAAGCATGGCTGGTAGGGTGGGTCCTCACTAAGAATAATGTCAATGCTAAGGCTCTCAAAACTACTATAGCCCAAGCATGGAATGTTCAGAAAGGTGTGGAGATAAGGGATGTTGCCAAAAACCTGTTCTCCTTCAGGTTTTTTTTATAGAAAGGATCTTACCCAGATCCTAAACTGGAGCCCGTGAAACTTTGATAAGAGGCTGATAGTGATGGCGGAAATGGAGAAACACACGAATCCGGAAGAGGTAAACCTCACAAAATACCCGTTCTGGATACATGTTATGGAGCATCCCTTAGGGCGTGAAAACTGAAAAGGTTGCAAAGACTATTGGAGAGAAGATCGAAGAACATGTGAAGTGGGATAATGGGAACGTAAACAGATACGGGAAAGCTATGAGAATAAGAGTTCTCCTTAACGTTTAAAAACCTCTAAAAAGGGGCATGATGATCCAACTGGAAGGGAAAACGAAACTCGAAGATATATTTCATATATGAACGGCTGTCCAATTTTAAGTATCTAGTCAGTATCTAGCTAGATTATATATTAGAGTTTTATTAAAACAATAATTAAGAAATACATATTTTAATGATATAAATAAAAATGTTTTATTCGAAAACACAATGGAATTATATAATTATAAGGAGATATATTAAAAATACCTTTAAAAAAACATTATTTTTAATTTTGTAATTGATATTCTAAATGGATTATTTAACATTATTATGTGAAAAAGATAAAGACATCTAAATCTTTAATACTAGCTTGTATCTCTCAAGTTGAAAATAAAATGAGCAAAGTCCTTTATTGTTATATGTCAATTAATCTAGAAGTTGCTATGATTTGAAAAATATAGATTTTTTGGTAATTTTTTTGGGGTATGCTTGATGGCTAATTTGGACAGTTGCAACATAGAGAGTATCTTTTTCATTTCAACCTAATTAAGAGGAAAAAGCACTACTCTGATACAATTTAGACTAGCTAGCTTTAATATATGAAACTATGACATTTATTTATGATATGTTAAATATACAATTTTATGTGCAATTTTAGTAAGATTTTGCACATTAATTTATTTTTTGAAATAATGTATAGTTTTGTACAATTTTACACTTTGATGCATCATACGCCACAATCAAAGTAGGCTTTGCTTAGCTGCTGTACGTTTTTCTTATCAGAGGTCACCAAAGCAAGCAAAGACATGATTTTTCCTAACCCTTTGGAATCATTTAAGATTCAACCCGGTAGAGGCTTGTGTGTTATCCAAAAAGGATCAGAATTTTCCATATCAAGGAACCACTTGAGGGTTTACTCACGGTGCATTAGCAACTTTGTTCTGGTAAAGTTTTCAATGCCTCCTTTTGTTTTGGTTTGTTTGTTCAGTTTTTTATGATTACTTTTTGTTCTCTCCAAGAAGAAGCTAGCAGAGCAATTAATTCGAAAAATATGAAAGTATTTCTACACCAAATATAAAAGATAACAATATAACAAAAAGTTGAAATCAATATAGTATTAGCATTGTATATGACTAAAAGGTGAGCTGAAAGTTTTGAGCATCTTAGGAACACATAACAGAAAATTGCACAATACAATAGAAATAAAGGACACATGTGAATGAAAAATGCAGATTATATAATATAACTAGATTTTATACCCAAGTTATGTACGGGTTCGATAAAATTATAATTTTTTAAATTTTGTACGTAGTTTTATTTATATTTAGTATTATTTAAAAACTATATATATATATATATTTAAATAAGCAAATTTATCATTTTTTAAAATGTTTAGTATCATATTAAATATAATTAATTAATTGAGTAAAAAGATTATATTTTTTATTAAGCAGATATTATCTTCGAATATATTTAAACTTATTAAATTTATCATGATCAATTACCTATATGAAATATGTAAATTCAAAAGAAAAATAGTAAATATAAATTTATAATTATTTAAATTTAAATTTATTGAACTCATGCATTATAAAATATTTAAAACATAAAATTGTTATCAGTTTATAGTTTATTATTAACAATTTATTGTAAATATAATTTATTATTTTTATTATGTGTATTTTTGAAAATTAAGCACGTTGATCATCAATTTTTCATGAATTTATCATTATAAAATTAAATATATTAAATATTATAGTTTATTAAGTAATTTATTGAATATTTTCTTATAAACTATATATTTGTATTTATTAATATTTAAATAAGAAAAAAGAAAAATATAAAATAGATAATATAACTCTAAAATCATTAAAGATATGAGTCTAGTTTTATAACACATAATCATAATAATAGTTTTAGAAAAAAAAAATCTTAATAATAATGTGAATAAATTTACACTTATATAATTTCTCACTCACATAATGAATATGAAGTAAGGGGAAAAAACATGATCAAATATTTATTTTTCTTATTCAAGTCTATTTCTCTTATATGAAAAGTATGGATTAAAAAAGAATCTAAAAATAATAAATATGAATATATAATACTATATAATTATAAAAATTTGCCTGTATTTTATTTATTGTTGATATAATGTTATTATGCAACAGTTTTTAAATGCATTTAAAATAAAAGTTAAAATTTATTTTAAATTTATTGGAATAGTGTATTTGTTATTAAATAGATATAATTGTTAATTATTTTAATATATGTTTTTCTTCATATTTTAAAGATATTACTTTTAATTATGTGATATTATTGAGAATTTAAACAGATTAACTTCATTCTATCATAAATTGAACACTCCCATTTGTATAATTAAAATTCTTCTTCATCATCATCGTCGTCGTCGTCGTCATCGTCGTCGTCGTTGTTTAGAAAAGTAAGAACAATAAAACAATACTAATGGAGAAATGAAAATAAATACTATTTTGGATTAGTTAGGTTATCTCTTTTTATAGCAGTTTTCTCTATTTTTATTTGATAGAAATACTAAATCAAAATACATTCAATCATAATTAGTTTTTATAAAAATATTTAAAATATTAATTTTTAAAATTAATAATCCTCATTTAATTTTAGATCACATTGAATTATAATAACGAATATCATAAAGTTTCAATACGCGATGAATGAAAAATATTAAAATAAAGATTATATAATTGAATTAGATCAACAATTATTATAAAATTAAAATTTTAATCTAATGACTCCTAAATATAAAATTCAAGTTAAATTTATATATATATATATAGGTAAATATATTTGAGTGTGCAACTTGGTTGGTTAGTAGCGAGAATTTTTAGATAATATATGAGGTTTTAAAGTCAAATTTATTGTCATCATTATATTTCAGTGCGTCGTATCAAAATATATCTAAGAATGACCTAGATCAAACTAGATTCTTACTAAGAGATTGGAATTTCTATGATTCCTTTTCTGGGACAAATTCCGAAAGAAGAAGATTCATTTTTCTGATGTGTACGTATATACGAGGTATAGATTTGTGCGTTTGAGCCCCAATTTCATTTACTTGTCACTTGACAGTTAACAGATGCCAAACCATAGAATTGAAAAAAGAATTGCTTTATGCATGTTAAGTATGAACGTTGAAGGCAAGAAAACTAAGCTCAACAACGGAAGTGCAAGTGTTACTTTCAAATATGGAATATGGCTAATACAAAGAAGATGAATGACCTATGGGTCTAGCAGAAATAATTTCTTATAACTTGACTAAATTAAGTTCAAATATTATATATTTAGAGAGGTGGTTTCGTTTAGTGTTCAACCATGCTTTGCATAATATTGTTTTGGAAAGATGACATGGGGGAAAAACTCATGAATAAGTTTCACATAAATATGAAAAATATTCATATCATAATCAATGTTTTTTTTGTTTTATTAGAGTTCAAGTGTAAGGTAAAATTTCACATCAAGTAAAAATAAAAAAATTAAATATTATATAAGTAAAGAAAAGATTTATAAATTTAAATCTTAAGCTTTTAAATTAAGATATAATGTTAAATTCATGTAACTCACATAATTATTTATGATCCATTGATAATAAAAAAATTTAATGTTTAATTCCCTCTGTTTATCAACACTTACTATTTCTCAACTTGTCGAAACTTTGCTCCGCAAGCATGAGAACACATAATTGAAGACTTATTTGTATTCATCTCGCCCTTTACTAGGGTCTGCTACTCTGCTTCGTAGGACCTAGGCTTAATTGGTTGGAGTTTTCTTGCAATAAATAGATAAAGAAATGTTATTTATGCACGATATTGTAATTTCCACACAATTGTTGCTATATAATGGATTGCACAGGTTAAGTTGGATACATCACCATTACTCTCAGTTGTAATTGTAAGATTTTTAAAACTAATTTATGTTTCTTAAAAAAATAATTAATTTAATTTATCGTATCAAATTTTTTAATTATTTATACTTTCATTTTAAAATTATTTTTGTCTAATTGTTTTTTATTAATGTGTAAAGATAAAACAATTAAGTAAAAATATGTAAAAAAAATTAACACTTACAGAAATTAAAAAAAGTCTTATAAAAAAACAAATAATTTTTTAAATAATTAGAAACGAAAAAAATACAGTATTATATATATATATATATTAAGTTATTCTAATTATCATGTAATTTATGATGTCAACCAATCTTAACATTATATAATAAAATATTATTAATTATTTTATCTTAAAGTTACAAATTTAAATACATGTCACTTAGAAATTGGATGAAACCGTCATAATAATATAAGATTATCTAATTATTTTTTCATATATTGCACTTTGAAGTACTTTTTGTGAATGGACTTGTCTTATGTTTGTGACAGAGGTTAAGCTTCCTACACCATATAGATTTCTAATATACCATATTGAAATAGAGGAATATCTAACCAAATACTCTTTGCATTATGTTTCATACATATATCCACACAATTTATACGGATTGACGAATTTGTACTAACCAATTGAGCTAATAGGTCAATTATGTTAAAAAATAATTAATATTGATATATATAATACTAAATTTGTAATATATATTTAATACACATATAATTTTATATAATAAATTTTGTATTAATTAATTTTAATCTAATAATTAAACTATACATTAATTGTGCTCCTCATATAAATTAATTGTGCTTCTTTTAGACTTGACATCCGTTATGATAGAAAAATATAAAAATGATCAAAACTATGCTACCTTAGGCCGTTTATAGAGTTTGTAAAATATTCTACTCCAAAAGTAGGTACCAACAATGTCAAATCAACAATCTTTATTGCTTTCAACTCTAATAATTGTCCTACCTAATTAAGGAAAATGACACATTAAATATTATCGTTTAATTAATGTTGATACATATAGTTTTGTAATTAATTATATGAAGAGCACAATTCATTTATAGTTTAATTATTAGATCAAAATTAATTGTTACAAATTATGTAAAATTATGTGTATTAAAAATATATTAAAAAATTTAGTGTTATATATATATATTAACATTAATTATTTTTTAATATAATTAACTTATTAGCTTAATGAAAATCACATGTTCGATATTTACATACACCATTATTTTAAATTATTTCGTATTTTACAGATTACCCAATTACCCAATATGTAAAAAAATAAAAATGGTGTAGGAAGCTCAACCCTCTTTTGGGCGTTGGCCCTACAATGAATAAAAAAACAAACACTTGCACAAATGAAAAGTTCCTACTCGGTCAGAATGGTGATCTTACGCTATTAGGAGAAAAATTATGTTTTTAATTACGGGGAAAAATTTATAATTACAAACCATAACCCCGTGGCTGCGATCTTTTCACGTGGAGATTAAGCTTATAATAAAGGATGAGTTTATATATATACAACGAGAGGGTTTATATATTTATATATATATATATATATATATATATATATATATATATATCATCCATCTGTTGTGGATTCTTCTGAACGTGTCATCGGTAACGACTTGTGAAAATTAGCCAATAATTTTAATTGATCTTACTATATTGCCACTGTCAGTGGACCCTAGCTAGCATGTCATCAACAATAAGATTTCAATTGCATGCATGTACGCAAAAACACCCTGTCAGTATCCTGTTCCATTGATGCTGCAGCCTAAACAAAAGAGAAAGAGTAAGTTAAATGGTTTTGAGAGTGAAGTATATACAATGACCAAATTTGGCTTCAGCTGGTGTGACAACGTTTAATTTAAGCACGCTAAGAAGGGACGAGAATGGTGCAATTAATGCATGGACTCTCCTGCTTTAAGGTTGAGATTGTGATTTGTCCTCTGGTGACATTGTTTGATGGGGTTAAAAAATTGACTCAGCTCTCTGCAGGAAGAAGGAGGATGAAGTCGCAATTTGCATGAATTGCAATTTGCATGAATTATAACTTATTTATCCTATTCAGTAAATATATATAAATATATCTAATGGTGAAGAGTTAGTTGCCTTTGCAATTCTGTATCTATTCTATACGCATCAAAAACTTAAGTATTATATTATAAATATTTTTGTGTTCTTAGTTATATTTTAATAATTAATATTACCGACTTTCATTTGTGAATTATGAAAAAGAAACTTTATTTGAAGAGTAATATTAAAAATATTTATAATATTATTTTTTTTTCTTTCATCGAAAGTTGTTTGATACAAAATATTTAAATAATTAATTTATGGAGGAAAAATATTTACATCTACAACAGAAATTAAGGGTATGTTTGGTTTAGGAGAAAAAGTGAAAAATAAAGATAACAAAATAGTCGAAAGTGATATGATTATATTAAAGTTAAAATATGTTTTTCTTATTAATTATATAAAAAGAAAAAGAAAAAATATGTATATAAAATAACACAAATACCTCTAATAAGAAAAAAAATCATATACAGAAGATTCTTTATTAATTACAACATACAACTGACCCTTTTCATTTCTCCCCCAAAACCAACTGATTATATTAATCGGTGGTAAGTTACAATTTTCTTTTTCTTTCACTTTTTAAGATATTCCGAGAATGAAACGAAAGAAAAAAAAAAGTTTTGTTTTTTGTCCGTTTATTGCTAATATGTCTTGATTTTTGCGTTCCAAACTTGCGATAATTTGAGAAATAAGGAAAGAAGAATAGAAAACTTGATCCTCCCTCTAAAAAAAAAAAAAAAAACTTGATTCCCCTATGTTAAGCTTTAATGTGTCATTTGTTGCGTTAATTATATGTTTTTTCAATTAATTTACATATGCAATTAATTAGTTTAAGAAGATTAACACACACAAAAAAAGCTGATGACTAACGTGTTCATATTTTCCACCTAAATCTAAATTTCTTGTGATGTTTGCCCACTTCCTTTTTGCTGGACGGGATGTCTGCATAGTACGCATATCCTATATAGCCTACTACGTAAGTTAATTCCCAAGGAATTTGGACAAGATTATTCTAAACTAAACATCTTTAAAAAGCTTGGCCCAAATATCATATACGAACAATTTATTATGAAAAAGGGAAGGATGTTTTACTGGCAAAAAATGAAAAATAATAATACAAATTAATTAAAAAATTAGGCAAATGGTGCAATGACCAAACAATTTGGGAATTTAGTGCACCCAAACACGCCCAAGTTAGACTTGTTTGGGTCCCATTTTCCCTATATATAGTCCCAAAATTTCACTTTTTACCATTTCACCATCTCTCTAAAAGTTAGTCTGCCTTCTCTGTAGAGCTTAGGAGTAGATTTCCTCTGAAGCGAAGCCCTGCCAACAGCGAAGCCCTGCCAACAAGTAAGTGGATTTAACAATTTTGCATTTTATTTAATCTGTTATATTTTTTAATTAGAAAATTGTTAGGGCCATATGAACTTGTTAACGACGTAGATGTTAGGTTTAATGTGGTTTAGGGCTTGGTTTAATGTGTTGTGTTTATGTTTTAGGGCTTGGGTTGAGATTTAAGGTTTATGCATTCCGATTTAGTTTTAGGGTTTATGTTGTATTTAGGGTTTAGGGCCTAGGGTAAAGATTTAGGGTTTATGGATTTCGGTTTTGTTTTAGGGTTTATGTTGTGTTTAGGGTTGAGGACTTGGGGTAAAGATTTAGGGTTTATGTATTTCGGTTTGGTTTTAGGGTTTATGTTGTGTTTAGGGTTGAGGGTCTGGGGTAAAGATTTAGGGTTTATGGATTCCGGTTTAGTTTTAGGGTTTATGTTGTGTTTAGGGTTTAGGGCCTGGGGTAAAGATTTAGGGTTTATGGATTCCGATTTGGTTTTAGGGTTTATGTTGTGTTTAGGGTTTAGGGCCTGGGGTAAAGATTTAGGGTTTATGGATTTCAGTTTGGTTTTAGGGTTTATGATGTGTTTAGGGTTGAGGGCTTGGGGTAAAGATTTAGGGTTTATGGATTCCGGTTTAGTTTTAGGGTTTATGTTGTGTTTAGGGTTTAGGGCCTGGGGTAAAGATTTAGGGTTTATGGATTCCGGTTTGGTTTCAGGGTGCTCGGGTTTTGACAGTACCGGCGGCGAGGTTAGGCACGCTTTGATCTTCTGGAAGGCTTCTTCGCAAGCCGAGTTCCATCCTATCCTGGCTTCCTTTTTCAATAGCTTGAAGAACGGAAGGGCTTTTTCCGCCGATTTTGGGAGAAACTGGGTTAAAGCCGCCATCCTCCCTGTCAGCTACTGGACTTCTCTTTTGTTAGCGGGAAATTGCATATCCAGGACGGCTTTACATTTGTCCCAGTTTGCCTCTATCCCTCTATGGGTTAGCATGAAGTCCATAAATTTCCTGGCTTTTACCCCGAACGCGCATTTTGATGGATTGAGGCGTATGTCATGCTGCCTCAGTTTCTGAAATGTTTCTTCCAAGTCTTGAATGTGGTTCTCGGATGCCGACGTCTTCGTGATCATGTTGTCAATGTAGACTTCGATATTACGCCCGATCTGATCTGATAAGACTTTGTTCATCATCCGCTGGTATGTTACCCCGGCATTCTTCAAGCCAAAGGGCATGACATCATAGCAGTAATTTGCTTTGATACCCCGGAATGCTGTCTTCTCGCGGTCATCCGGATGCATGGGTATTTGGTTGTACCCAGAGTAGGCATCCATGAATGACAACAGCTGGAAACCAGCCGAATTGTCTACAAGTTGGTCGATATTTGGCACTGGATATGAGTCTTTGGGACAGACCTTGTTTAGATCAGTGTAATCGACGCATACTCTCCATTTCCCGCTGGGCTTTTTCACCATCACAATGTTAGAGAGCCAGGTTGTATACTGTATCTCCCTTATGAACCCGGCCTCGACCAATTCTTCGATGTGTTTTGTCAAGGCTTGCCTCCTATCCGGGCCGAGCTTCCTGTTCTTCTGTTCTACCGGCTTAGAGCCGGGATATATCGCCAGTTTGTGGCAGCAGAAGGTAGGTTTAATCCCGGGTATTTGGGATGCCTTCCAGGCGAAGACGTCCTGGTTTTCTTTCAGGCATCAGATTAGCTTGTCCTTGGTTTCCGGGTCACCTTGTTTTCCTATCTTCGTGATCTGTTCGGGAGAGGATCCGATCTGAATGTCTTCCAGTTCGTCGACTGGCTCCGGTCTTCATTCCTCAACGTCCCGCATGTCTAGCTCCACCAAATTAACTTGCTTCCTTGGGCATGTTTTAGTTGGGGATCCTGCTGGTTCCCTCTGTTGGATCCGATGTGGGGAGGACGGTCCGACCTCAGATTCTCTGACGGTGTTATAATAACACTGTCTTGACTTCTTCTGATCCCCGCAAATCGTGATGACTTTGCCGAGGTGTCCGATCATCTTCATTTTCTGATGTTTGGTGGACATCAAAATATCCCATTTGTGGAGTGTCAGCCTGCCCAAGATGATGTTGTACTGCGAGGGGAAGTCGGCAACAGTAAATGCGACCCTTTCTGATTTGAATCCTTCCCTCGTCCCTAGCATGAGTTGGAGGTCGATAATGCCCTTCAAGCTGGTACCCGAACCGTTGAAACTGTATAACATAGTTTGGCACGATCTCATGTCTTCCATCTTTAAATTCATCTTCTTGAACGCTGTCAAGTTAATGATGTCGGCTGAGCTACCATTGTCGACATATATCCTTTTTACCCGAAAATTGGCTACATTCCCTGTTATAACGAGACCGTCTTCGTGGCCCGGCACCACTCCCTACAAAGCCTCGTTGATAAAATAAATCAGCGGGGGATCGGCTTTTTTGACCTTTTCGTTGGAGCTTTCCTTAAACTTCGGTCGGTCTTTTACCGACATCACCTCTTTAATGTATGTCTTCCGCTGGTTGGCCGTATCGCCTCCTCCTCCCATTCCACCTGCGATGACATTGCATTCGAACTCGGGTTCAGGAAACTCTTCCTCCTTCTTGCTTTTCTTGTCTTCCCGCTGTTTATTTTCTGGCTGGGCTTTTCTTTTGCCATGGTGTCCCTGAGTCTGAATGACGTACTGTCGTAGTTTGCCCTCTTGTACAAACTTTTCTATGGCATCTCGGAGTTCCCAACATTGGTCGGTTGTATGGCTCGGTCCATTGTGAAAATCACAATACTGGGAGTAATCTAACCCTTCTCTCCTCAATGTTGGAGGAGGCCGGTCGGCTTTCCTCATATCAATGAAGGCGACCTCCTTCCATATCTGACCTCGTGGAGCGATCAATGGGGTGTACTTGTCATACTTCAGCTCGTACCTCCCAGGTCTGAAACGGGGATCGGGGCCGCCTCGTGGCGGTCGGCTAGCAAGCGCGTTTGCTGGTTGCCGACTAGTCTGCCCGGTATGCGGATTCTCCTGACGTCGGTTTCTTGGCGACGAGGGTTTTTTGTTTTCCCTTGGCGCCGAATTAGCGATCTCCATTTGCTCTAATTCCAAATAATTTTTGGATCGCATCCTGAACTCATTCAGGGACTTCACCGGGTCCTTAAAGATCGATTTAGTAGGGCGGGACGTTCCATTGAGCCCGGCGGAGATGAGATGGACGTGTACTCTCTCCTGTAGGCCTTGGACTTGTAGCGCGGCCTCCTTGAACCGATCCAAATAACTTTGTAATGTCTCCCCGGGCTGCTGTCGTATCTTCCCCAGGGCAAACTCGGACTTTGGCTGCTTCTTGCTCGTCACAAAATTCAACAGGAACTTCTGGCCAAAATCCTCGAAATTACTGATGGACCGGGGCGGCAAGGAGTGAAACCATGTCTGGGCCACCCCTGTTAATGTGGTAGTGAAAATTCTCGAGATAATGGGTTCGTCGATACCTCGAACGCACATCTGCATATCGAACTCGTCGATGTGCACCTGCGGGTCCTGGCTGCCGTCATATTTGGACAAGAACGAGCCATCAAAGTCTTCTAAGAATTGAGCGTCCACTATTCGATCGATGAACGGGCTGTTGTTTTGATGACCTCGGCGATACTTTCTTCGGTAAGTACCATCACCCTGGCCAGGGCGACGGGCGTTCTCTCCCGTCGACCTTTCTGCGGCAAAATCTGGTATCATGGCCGAGGAAAGGTAATGTGCCTCATTATGGGAACGAGACATTCTCCCCCTGCTCGGAATGATTAGTCGGGTCCCTATTGCCTGTTCCAACAGTGCGGACTGATGTCTCTGGCCTCCGCCTCCTAGGCGGCGCATGGTGCTGCTCGTTCTCCACGTCATATTCCATATGGTCAGTAATCTGCCGGCGTTCTTCCTCCCTTCGGCGATTACTGCGCTCCTCCAACTGGGTGATGAGGCGTTGAATGTCCTCCTGTCGTTGGAGTTCGTAACGTTTCTACAGGTTCTCCATGCGAGCCAATAAGGACTGGAGAGCGTTCTGGATGAAACGCTGAGAGTTTGTAGGTTCTTCTTCCGGCTGCGGGCTACCCGGCGCGCGTGATGCCGGTCCTGTAGGAGATGATGCCGTATGGGAGAGCGCATCTTCTACTAGCACGTTCTCCTGGTTTAGGTTTCTGGGCGGTTCTTCGCGCCTAGCCACCTGGTGCCTTCTGGTGTTAGCCATTGCGAGTTGGTGGGATTCGAAGTTTATCGTCCCCACAGACGGCGCCACTGTTATGCTCAAAGAGAATAGGAATGTCCAACAAAGGATTGTTGGGTAATTTGATGTAGGATCAGGCTCTCCCTTCCCAAGAAGCTTATAGATAAGAAGCTAACGACGAAAGAGAAGATCACAACGAGCACGAGAAAGCAATTGGGGTGTTGTGTGTGCCGTGTGAATGGAAAGAGAGAGTCAGAATTGTGTGCACCTTTCACCGTGGGTGGTGCTTTATTTATAGGAAGCTAACCTGGTCCTTGATGATAAGTTGTTGAGGCCTCTTATCATTTTTCCGAGATATCTGGAGATGCAGATATATGTTATCTGCAGGTTTCGCCGCTTCTATTCGGTTATAATGATAAGTTATTGATGATTTGAATATTTGAATTAACAGGATAAAGATAGGATATCTTTTATTCGTAACAAATATATTAGAAAATAAAATTATAAATATTTTTTATAAAAATTTATGCTATTGAATTGTTTGGATAAATTTTATTTTTTGTGGTTTTCTTCCCCTACCATTTTAGTCTATGTTCGTCTGTGTGAGAAGAGATATATTTAATCAAATAATTTTTTTAGAATTATTTTTAATTCCTCACAATTTATTTTCTTATAATCTAATGAAATAATCAATGGTAATCATTAGATATATATGCATAGAGAGAGGAAACATCTTACCTAATAGAGATGAGTGAAAATAAATAAATAAAAAATAATACACTAGGACGTACAGATTTTAAACTTATTTTTCTTCAAAATGTGTGGTACGGAAACCAAAAACACTCAATTAATTCCATCCATTTAATATTATTACTGCCAATATTATCTTCTTGAAAATTAAAAAACATTAATTAACTATAAATGTTGATAATATTACGATTAAATTTAAAAATATTAATTACACGCCATATTCCTAATCAATAGCTATATATGGTCTTATAATCATTGTCTTTAAATCAAACAACGTAGATATAAAGCAAAACATGTGGATGAATAGCTATATATATATATATATATATATATATATATATATATATATGAATTTCTATGAATATTATTGAATAAATGTAAAAAATTTACCATACAATTTAAATTGTTTCGACGAACAATATTTTCAACAAATCTTCCGTCGAAAACTACTATATTTTCCACTTCGACTCTCGGACGAAAATATCCGTCATTGACCTAAATATTTACGACATAATATTTCCCACGGAAAATATTCAAACAGATATTCCGTCGGTAATTTTGCACAAAATATTTTCCGTCGGAATTGTTCAGATTACCGAAGGATATATCCGTCAGAAATTACCCAAGGAATTATCCATCGAAAATTACCGACGGAAATATCCATCGTAAATGATAAAATTACTGACGGAAATATCCGTCGAAAATGCTAAAATTACTGACGGAATTTTGTCCGTCAGAAATTACCGACGGAAATATCCGTCGGAAATTTGTTTTGGCCTTTCCACAAATATTTCCGTCGGAAAATTGAATTATTTTCCACGGAATAATTACTGATGAATATTTTCGTCAGAAATCTCAATATTTCCGACGGAATATTTCCGACGGAAACTAATCCGTCGGAAATGCTGAAATTTCCGACGGAATATTGTCCGTCGGAAAAACAATTTTTTTTGTAGTGTAGAGGAGACAACACATTAATACTACATGCATGCAAAAACATTAAAATTTTAGGCATGCTGATTAGAAGATTTTCTCTGAAATAAGCCTGAAACTTATGTGCCAAGAACACTAGAATGGAACAATCATAGTGCTACTATGAAACATTTTGAAGAAGTGCTTTCATAATACATGTTATCATGAATTTTTATCCATTATTTCTAGAGTCAGAAAGAAGATGCTTCCAAATTCAAGGTCTTGGAGGTATACTATAGGAAATGCAGAATATGATGATATCAACCATATTTTATACCTAGTCAGGCTCATCAACCCCAAAGACATACACAAATGTAGATAAAAAAATTGGAAGGAAATATCTGAACATTTAAATAACCCAGTAGTCTATGAGTTATTCTTACCATTCTAAAAACATCAGTTCCTGCTGATCCCATTCCAGAAAGCATTAGGGCAACCTGCTCATATTTAAGATGCACAGTAGATACATTAATGGTATACAAAAAGCTAACTAGATAGAATTATGATGTAAACCGTTTGTAGAAGAAAAACTACCTTACTTTAGCCCATTGGTTATCTAAAAGACTAAAACTTAATTTTAAAAAACAAAAAAGATTATTACTATGAGAGACACGATTGAAGCCACCATGATATGATCCGGTATGGTTCATACGGATTATGTAATCCATATAAAGCATACAGATTACGTAATCGTATGCTTCATATGGATTGTGTAATCCGTACGAAGCATACGGATTATGTAATCCGTACGTGTTTTTAAAAAAAATTTGGAAAAATAATTTGGCAAAAATATTATACTACATTATTAAAAAGTTAAATGTTTACCTCTTGTAAAGTTTGAGGATGAATCAGTATGGATAAATCGGATAATTAGGTATGTTGTGATTTGCTTTGGTTAGTATGTTATTGAAAATTGAATGTTTTAAATGTAAATGTTGTTATTTATGTAATGAAATTGTTTTTGTAATGTATATGTATTTGTAATATTTTATGAGTTAATTATTGTTCAACATTATTAGTTTGCATAACTTTTGATTGTCCATGTAAGAATTTAATTTGATTTGTGAAGATGGACAATGAAGACTGGATGTATCAAAGCATGATGTCTGAAAATAACGAATGAAGACATTGAAGAAGAAAATGATGCCCTAGAAAATGATCACTACTACACAAAGAGCCTTCCAAGACGGTTCTGAAAGGCATTCCAAGACGGTTTTCCACCCGTCCTTGATACCAACGTCTTTGAAAGCTTAGGCTTTCTAAGACGGTTCATAAACCGTCTTGGAAGGGTTTTTTATTTTATTTTTGAATTTTTTTTTCAAGGTTTCTAAGATGCTTGGGTCTGGAACCGTCTTAGAAGGGTAGCTTTCAAAGACGGTCATGAGAGGGGACCGTCTTTGAAGGGTTTTTTTATTTGATTTTTGAATTTTTTTTTTGGGATTTCTTTTGCGATTTTACCATTCATAAGCATCTTACAATCGCGTTTTAATAAAAACTAACAATTGTTTATATTTGAATGTGGGCCATTAATATTTGCAAAATTTGAACTAGAAACCAATGGATCATGTTGTCCTTCTTTCAAATAATCATCTACATTATTATTTGTCAATAATACACTCATTTGTCAATTCATCCATAACATATCTCATATGATCATCCAAATAAGACATAAGTACAATATCATTAAAATTTGATAAGGTGGATCTTCTTACTCCATGATCCTGATCAAAATCATTCACCTATGCCACATGATCCATAAATTCGTTGCTCATACTCAACACAATCAAAATCTGTCCAATTCAGTTAAATTAAGAGAATACCAACATTAAATTATGACTTAAATCAAGGAACATACGGGAATAATGTATCCTACAATCATTGAATAACAATGTATAACAAAATTGAATCCAAAAGTTATAACCTGTTAGTTTACTTCTATTGAAGTAATAAGGGAGCCCATGCCATTCACAATGCAGTCCACATTATTTAACTGCTCTAATACAGCTGCATTAAATGAGGGAAAAACCTATTCAAAGAAAGAAAAACAGAAATGCAGGAACACATTAAATTGTTTATAAATTTGGAACTAAATAGCCATATTGAATACCAGAAATACAATATATAGAGAATGTATCTAGTGTGACTGTGTGAGTGCCTTCTTATATATGAGTAAGAACATTAAATCTGACGCAGAACTTAAGGGGTATATTCTTGAGCCACGTTATATAATTTGTACATGCAATTATTTTTTTTGGAATTTGGACAAATACAAGCACTATTTTATCTCATTATAATCAGTATTGAATAATTAGCATTTACTTGGAAAGAAGCCTGTGAGTAACCGGATCAATTCCCATTTTATTGAGCTTTTTCTTTATGTGGGTGTTCTAGTGATTCTTGATATCATTATCAGTTCTTCCTGGGAGATGAGAAGCAATCTTAGAAAAATGATTCCAACAAAAGGTCCATACTAGGAATGTTTACATAGGACAAATAACTTTATGTGTACTAGACATTAGAAAGTTACTATATGGGGAGATATCATGGGAGTTAGAAAATCAGAAAAAATTGTCCATAAAGACAAACTTGGCCATCATTTCTATATTAATGATTCCCATTTACAGTCAAGTGAGAAAACTGCAATCATAAAAATAGTTCCTTTTTGTTTTGAAAAAATATATTAAGGAAGATATAGTAAAGAAAAAGAAGACTCAGTCTGCAATTTTTACACATCTTCTTCTGGCAGGAGTATGATATTATGGGACCATGTCTTCCTTTTTTTTTTTCCTTCTAATGAATAAAGAAAATACCACTTGAGGGGTGTGTAATATAGAAATGATAGGTTTGATTTAGTTATTGCTTTTGGCATGATTGAGAGATCTTAAATATTTTTTAATTTAAATCCTTTTTTTAGGCTTTGGTCCAGCAACCGGAACGGCCACTACCTTGAAAAGCCTAGTCTAATTGGATGTTCAGCAGAGTACTGTACCAGTTAATTATTTAATCTATTAACAACCATGTTCATTAAGGAATGGCTAAGCATGCAAAACAGGGGAAACAAAGTGTGTTTGGGGGAAAGAACCTATTGCCAAGTTGAGCATGGAGATCAATGACCATTTTCTCTTCATATTCTGATAGAAGGCCTCTCTTCAAGTCTGGCCTCAGATAATTTGTCCACCTGAGCCTGCAACTTTTGCCACACCTTAACAGCCCTGTATGAAGGAATAACCAATTTTTCTAAGTCACCATATTGATTATTACTTCTTTTGAGAGTCTCAATAAACAAAATGCAAATGAACATGAAGCTTTATTTATTCAACTTAACCATTTCCCCATATAATGATGTTAAAGAAACAACACAACCATTTATTCTAGAAGCTTCCTTGAAATCAAAATGCAGCTGTACATATTCAAAAATATATCTTTAAAAAGGTCAAAAGAATGTCTATGTCCATTTTTGAATGCTTGATTTTCATTATCTTTGAATGGGAACAAAATGGAAAGAGAATGACCACAGCACCAGCAGGCAGCAAAGTTGGCCAAAACCAATTGTCCAAAATGCAAAAAATGAATGAAACATTTATAGATATTTCCTAGCCAAATTGCTATCATAGAAGCATCAGTAATTAGTCCCAATAAGGACAATGAGTGGTTTCAACAAGGACTATAATAATAGAGCCTTAAAGACATGCACCAAGAAAAGGAGCAATGAAAGGAGACCTGCTAGTTTAGGGACAGCTCTCCAGCAACATTGGCCATTAGTGAGGATGAAATTGATGAGTTTCTTATCCTCCTCTGCAGTCCATGGCCCCTTCTTCAACCCCACTTTGTTACTAAGAATATGCACATAACAAGGTGGGATAGAGCACCACCACCTACTTATTTATATATAAAATTCAACCTCCTTTTATTAACTCCAAAGTCCGAAGAACCCCACTACCACAATTGTCTTATTTTTTTTTCATTTTTTTTCCACCTATTTATTCCTCACTCAATTTAGATTTAGTTTTTTTAAAAAAATATGTTTGATTATCCTGATAACAAATAATTGATTTTTTAGATCCTAATAGATTTTTTCATTATTTTGAGTTTTCATATATTAAAAATGGTCTTCATAGATAAATGGTCTTCATAGATAAAGCAGATACAAACTCTTCAAGTAATAAAAACAAGAGAAAGATAAATGTCTCTATAGATAAATGGTCTTCATGCATTAGGTCACCACAGTTCTGCAACTTTTCATGCTACGATATATATACTATACTACCACTTGTCTACATATTTTCAATGACCAACCAAAAAAGTTGTATTCATTAACAGAAACATGATTCGTAGAATTCATGATTCCCGAACATCAAAAAATTCCCCCCTACCAAATGCCCCCTAGACCATTACTCTCTGCAGCACTAAAGACAATAGGAAACCCAATCAGTCTATATAATAATCTATTATAATTATACAACTACAACAGAACACATACAGAAGCTCTCCAGATAGGAAATTTGTAATGCAGCTTATGGATTGCTTCATTTTCCCTTCTGTGCGTTAAAGTTAAACATCCAAAATTATCATTTTTGGTGGCCAACTTCAAATAGTTCGGCTTTTGTGTTCATCTTTGGATGTAAAGAATAGGAACAACAAACAAGTTAAATGCTACAGTTTTGTAATTTTTTAATCCCCATGGGTTATGACTAATGATCCAGGAAAAAAGGAGGTTAATTATATTAAATTTTAGATTTCCATCGTGCAGCTATTCAGTATACTATTGTGGCCAGGGAAGCAATTTTATATTATGAACATTTGTGACCAAGACTTAGGTTCCTTGGCTCATTCCCAAATATCGGATATTTCTTTGGCTCATTTCCTATAAACTTGTGTGGGGTAACAAACAAGCTACCATTCACATTGACTAAAACCAAAAGACATATTATAGAACAAAGCAAATTGAGACAGATTCACACATTATTGGTGAGAAGACGGATTTACGGAGCCAAAACCAGACCATCAAAAAAGAAGAAAATGCGGCATGCATCTGCAATGTAGATTTTTACCCGTAATCAGAACATGGTTTGATACTACTAGAGGAATATAAAATATTCCATGACCTGCACCTCCTAAGATCTAAAGCTCTTTGGGATGAATTGGTGGTTGACATGCTACTAGAGCCTACATGATCATGTCACTAGAAATTTAATCCAAGTCTCTCTCATTCTTCATAATTAAATTTAAATTTTAACACAAATATGAGCAATGTTAAAATAGGATAAAAGAGAGGGATAATGGATTGGAAACCGTGTATGAGAGTACACAACAGATGCATGTTTATATAGGTTCGTTACACATAAATAGAGGACATTTTGTTTTTTCTCAATCAAAGATTATGTGTTTATAAATCACTAATATTAATAGAATCAAAATATTAGATTCTGATTTTCAACAAGCAATCTTTTAAAAGGAGGCTCTTGAAATAGATCAATCAAGATAAAAAAAAAATTGTATAATACCATATAAAAGACTTTCTTACCAATGCCAATTCGGATATTATGAACTGCAAGAAATACACCAAGAGGGGATCCAACAGCAAAGAATGTATCAACCTGGCATAAATACAATTGTGTAGTATGAGCAATAGGATAGATAGGGCCCATTTTTTTTTCTTGTTATAAAGAAAGCATTTTTCACGATAGAAAAAGCAAAAACCTCAAAAGTTTTTTTTTACTACTTTCCCCATAAACTAATGATAATGGGCCTGTTTGTTACCGTTTTCTCCGTAAAAGAATCACTTCTTTAAAATAATATAAAAACTTTTAAAAGCTTTTCGTGCACTTGTTCCGGCTTTTCAAAATATTCAGAAATTGAAAAGAATCCAAAATCTGATGACACATCAAATGTTATTTTGAATAGCTTCTCATAAAATGAATTGCTTCCTTATGATTGTAAACAGACAAATTATTGGGTTTTTTTTTATAATATCTAAAAAATAATTGCTTAATTGTTTTACATCAGAATCACTTTTCTTTTAATTTATAACAAACTAGCCCAATAGCTTATGAAAAAATAGGCTCTATAAATAAGTTGTATCATAGAATCACCATGTTCTTAACCTTAACCACTGTTTATATTTACTATGGAAATAAAAATGACCCATCTTTTATGTGTTCAATATGTTATATATTATGCAAATCTAAATGACAACATTTTGCACAAATAATAATAACAAAATCAAACTTCTTATCTGTTTCCATACCTTAAATCGAAGTTTGGTTACTTGATATATGCAGTATAACTCTTTGGATGAACTTGTAAGGGAGGTAACTTTTTAGATGGCTTTTCTACTGTCATAGTGCCACATGCATGTCAACATCCTTATTTGCTTTGTGTTATAAATTAAAAATCATAATGAACCTGCCATTATCTCAACCTTCTAAAGGGCAAAAAACCAGTAATTACCAGAATGTAAACTCTTCCTCAGTATGATTATTGCTATGGCGTGATTCCTTTTCAGCTAGATTGGCCTTCAATGAATCAATCTAAACAAATAAACTTTGTTAGTTATGGTCACACCTGTAAATGCAGTTAAAGTTAGTAGTCAAGTAGCATAATGCTAAGAGGGTATTTGTTAGGAACCCACAAACGGGTGGAATTATTGGGGAGATAAACAAGAAAAACAGAGGATGAAAGGGAACAAAGGAACCTAAGGCTCAGTTTCCCAAATGATAATAAAACAGAATCCCCATTCTTTTACCCTCATCTCCTTTTTGTTTTTGTATCTTTTACTTAATTTTTATAAAACAGAATCAAATGATTTTATGCGGGATTCCTTTGGATGAGCCATTTTTGAAGCATCATTTGTCTAGATTTGCGAGGGAGGAAAAAGAGAACCTTAGAGGAGGGAAGCTTTATATGCCTGATTGTTTCTATTTAATGGGGACTGTAGATCCCACTGGATGCTTAAAAAAGAATCAAGTTTGTATTATTCAGTAAGCATAAGTCCCTTAATTCTCCTATATATTAATGTTTTATCAAACCAAAGTCAATCTTAAAATGTGAAATGTGTTTTGATCTTCTTCCTGATATGTATTTTCTACTTAAGTTATAGAAACTATATATTTTCTTTCATCTCCATTCATAAATGTGGTGCATTGTTTGTTGTTTGATCCCCTGAATGAAATGATTTATTGATTTCTTAATTAAATTTTATGGTGATAAGTTTATGATGTTTGTTGGCTCATTTATCTACTTTTACACATATTGTCTAATAGATTCAACAACAACAATAGCCTTATCTCACATTCTCACTAGCTGAGGTTGGCTATATGGATCATATGATGTCATTTGGCTAGATTAAAAACTAAATTCTCATGGATACTCACCATGAAATCTCTTTCATTAATGAAGGGAAACAGAACCAGTGCAGAGGTTGATCACGAAGTTGTCACTGAAAATGTGGAGAACTAGTAGTCAATTGCAAGGTAAATGAATCAATGCATTCATAAATCAAATACCAACATAGTTGTACATACATAAGTCAGCCTCAGCTTCAATTACCTTACAATTCCTAACTTCTACATTCATTATATTACATGACGACCCCAATAAAAAATAATGTAACTTACCAACAATCCAACCTGCACTTGCAGAACCAGTGCTATGTCTGAAAATTTTCATTTGTAGACCTTCAATGTCTGTATGCAATCTCTCATACTCATTCTACTAGTCTGTTTCACAAAACAAAACCAAAAAAATTATTTTTCAAAGTCTCCAGTATATAAGCATAGTTTATTAGGTACCATAGGTACCATTTGATGTGTAACATACTCTATTATCCTTCTTAAAATCAGAATTTACATCTCAGGTTTCTATTCCATGAATTTTAAGGCTCAAGTTCACTTACATAATGCTACATACCAAAATTTGCCCATATCGAATTTGGGATGTAAGAGATATATCTAGAACGACATAAGAGGGGTTCAAACCAATTCACGTACTCTACATTTATAATAGTGATAGTTTGAAGACAACATCGGATCCACATTATTTTCAAAACAAATTTCTGAAGTTAGTTTGATTCTTCTGATTTTATTTATACACTTGGCTATGGTCAACAGCTACAGCAACACTATAGTTTTACAAGTCTTAAAGGTACAAAGAAACATGACACTTATCACTAAGCAGAGGTTTAAGTTTGTTACCCCTTAAAAGATGCAGAATTAAGCAGTAATGAAATATGCATTATTTGTCATCCTTTGTTGTTTATACAAGGCATTGAAAATTGGTTTTTTATTGTTGACCAGAGATTTGGTATCTAAATCTTATTCACGTAATTATATTTTTAGCATGATTAAGCTTTATATAGCTTTAGGTCTTCATACTAATTCTTAGGTTGCTGTGCAGGACTGCCTTGAACTGTTGAACAATTAGGCTTCGTTGGAATTCCAACAATCATGTTTGTTGATTCTGTTGGGTTGATTCAATTAGAAACCTGTTGCTGATTTCAACTCTTTATGGTTCAGGTACTACTAAGACAGAGTGTAGGACTTGACACATTGATATTGTTTTTGTAGCTGAGAGGAAGTAGTTTCACTTTTAACGAACACAACGTTAGATTCATTCAATTTTCACTTTAGTTTATGATATTAGTGAAATAAACCCTTATAGCTAACTGTTTGTTATCCATGCCAGTACACAATCAATCTACTAAGTGCCTTACAAACCATTAAATTGTTACTAAAGGGAGTACCTCATACAATGACCGGCAAAAACTCAATGGAGTGCCTTGATTACGCATCGAGCTACCGGGTGTAAGTTCTCTCCTCTCTTCTGTTCAAGGTGACAAAATTTTAACTGTGGTCAGACTTATCATCATTATATGGATAACAACAACAACACACAAAAGAGAGAGGATCATGTATCTTGGAACAAATAATATTCATAACACTACAAATAATAATAACAAAAATACAACAAAAGTTGCACAGTCAACCTAACCATTGAAGTCATAATTGAATGAGCCTTCGAATTATGGGTTAATGTAGCAATGTTAGCAAACTGAATTTGTCAATGCATTAGCATTTGACCAATATACATAGCTAATTGGCAAGTCGAAGTTGAAATTGGACCTTAACTTTCACGTTGAGCAAGTAGTTTACATAAAGAATAACAATTTCAATATAAATAAATTTGTGGGCAAACTGCTATGCTGTTTCCCCATGAGCTATGCATAAAAGGAATGTGCACCAAATAGTACTGCAAAATTAGTATTTAGCAAGCAATCCAATCATGACTTTGCTTAATCTGTTCTAACTTCTAACCAGTACAGATTGTTAAACATAACTGATAGACTTTTTCCTAGTCTTTTAGTAATTTCATGGCATAATTACCTCAGGGGCCATGTTATGTTGCGGAGTTGACAAAAAAATTAGCACATCATGACAGGATACATAATTTAAAGGCTTCACAGGCGAAACTAGAGGTGAGAGCTGAACCGTAGAAAGGAACCCCCTCCCCTTTCCACCAACAACCAATTCAACATAATATAGACAATTCCTTATTAAATTTTCGTTATATTCATTTCAATGAAAGGTTAGTGAAGACAGTCTTTTTGTAGGAGTTTATCTCATTTTCTGAATCAATGGAGATGGTCCCAAAAGAGGAGTTAAAATGTTACAGAGAAGGGGCATCAAAAAGTGTTGCTGACCAGAGCGCCGGGAAGGTGGAGAATTTTGTTGTATAAATTATATAACCTGATTTTGTAAAGAATTCAGGCACTATAAGTTTCAATCCTGTTGTGCAGATTGCTAGGTTCAAATGCCAGAAAGCTGCAGAATCAAAGTTGTTGAGGAAGGAGAGGAATAAGTATAGGATGATGATAGGGAAGAAGAAAGAGAGGTATGTGTCTGATCTGCTATTTATTATAGTGGCATCTTGTATTTTGTGAGCTTATGCTTAGAGAGGTTATGTGATCCATCTGCTTCCCATTAGATGGGCTTAAATTCACCTTACTTCTTCTGTAAACATTGATAATTAGCTGTCATTGGATATATTTCAAAAATTGGGAAAAGGTCTTGAAATTTGGTTTGTATGACCTTTAGTGGTCCAATATGTAAGGTTGGAATCTAGTTATGCAGTAGTTTTTGAAGCTAATTGTAGAATCTCAGGCCAAATGTAGCATTTTTTTTTCCTCACCAAAAATGATATATTATATAAATGAAAATAAGAAGGTACAAGTATAACATATGAAAATGTACAACCTATCAGACAAAACAGACCAGAACCATGGCTAGCTAATACATGCAGAGAGCATGATTAGATAGCCAAAGATCTAGCTGAAGATAGGCTCAAGTCCCACCAGAAAATACTCTGTTATACTCTCCCTAAAATACAAAAACCCTCCTTAATATTGCTAGACCAAAAGTGGAAAAGAATAGAAAATCCTTTCTCAAGGGTAGAAAGCCAAGACCAGCAGAAAAATAATGCATTTTCCATCAGCTTTTGTCCATTAAAGCAAACATTATGGAACACAATCTGATTCCTATGGTGCCAAATGCACCATGATAGGGCTAACCACCAGATCTGCCATCTGTTAATCAGAAGACCATTGATATCGCAATATGCGTGCTAACCACCAAATGTAGCATATATACATCCAAATATATTAGACAGGTTCTATTTTAAAAAGGAACAGCAAATTGTAAATTATTTTGCCGACTTTATTTGGTTTAATTTATTGTTTCTTGTGATTTTTCCATGTTTTAGGATGGGGATAAGGAGTTCTCTAAGGATGTTCTTCATGAACATGCCAAGAAAGCATAAGCTTGGCATCGTGATTATGCAGTTCGTGCACAGTGCACCTGGACATCACTACCAATCACATGTGCCACTTTCGCCTAAGATGTTATACAAGGAAGAGCAAAGGCTTCACAAGCAGCCAATCAGAAGCATAAACCACTAATATTTGGACCAGCTAGCCTTGTAAATGGAAAAATAATGACTGAGCATGGCTGTTTCTGAAACTGCAGCGTTACAGGATTACCTCATTGGCAAACAAACCAAATGAGAACCTCACTTCAAGATTTTATGGGCCTCCTAAGATAATTCAAAAGGTGGGAGAAGTGGCTTACAAATTGGAGCTACCTGTTGACAGCATAGTTCATCCTATTTTTCATATTTCTCTACTCAAGCAGGCAATTAAGGCTTTTTGTTCTCGTCAACCATTGCCTAAAGCTTTGACTGAAGATATGGAACTTCAGGTACAGGCTGACAAAGTTATGCAGACCAGGATTACAGAACAAGGACAGCATCAAATGAGTATTAAATGGCAAGGGTTGCCACACCATGAAGATAGCTGGGAAAAGCTGGAAGAGATCAGACGTGTTTTTCCTCAATTGGACCTTGGGTAGAAGGTCAATCTTGAAGGGGAGGGTATTCTTAGAGGTAAAAATATATGGGGACAAGTGTATACTAGAAGAAAGAGCAGTTAGGCCGATTTGGGTGAATCTGTTAGAAGTCAGTGGCAGGTAGTTAACTATCTATTAGTTACTGCAGTTAGTTAACAGGGGAAAGGAATATAAATAGAGAGGGAGGGAGAGTAAAGAAGGTTGTTGAACCTGTAGGAGGCTGAGTGTACCTCGAATTCACTCCTTGTCCTTGTAATTCCCATTGATCAATAATATTAGTTCATTTCTTCAATTTCTCTGGTCCAGTTCTTATGATATACCATGGTTAATTTGACTGTATTAACTGATTCAATGAGAATCTAGTCAGGTATATAGGGTTGAAAAAGTACACTGGATCAAATTTGAATAAGTGAAATTGCCGTTGACAGAAAAAAAAAAAAAACACAAGTTCATCATGTAAAGAAATTTATGAGTGTTTTAAAAATATATATAAAGGGCTACAGGATGAAACAAGAGCTTCTGCAGTTGTTATGATTGAAACATTAGCCATGATGACAAGGCTGGAGGAAGAAAAGGCAAAATTACACATGGAAGTTTTCCTGTACTTAAGAATGATGGATGAGCCTTCAGAGTAAGAATAAGTTTGCTTTGCAAAAAGCTAATGCCTAATCACCTTGTTGCTTAAATAGAATGGGAAAGATGGCAAACTTGGAAGTTGAAGTTGAGTTTAATGGAAAGAAAATTCCCAATGAATCAGTGCTGTAAAACATGGTGGCAACATACTTTGAATGATGGTGAAAGATATTGGATTTGGACCATTACATTACTTTTAAACAATGAAAGCAAAATATGTGTTGAAGAAGATGTTATACTAAAGTATTTGGGAAAAAAATGTACAGTCTGAATATATATTTCCCACGTTTGAAAAAGTCGTAAAAGCAACTTTACTTTTCCTTGAATATTGAATCATTCAAAGGGCAATTGGCTAATGTAGAATATTCTGAAAAGGAATCCCCATAAAATAAATGCTCTCTTGTGAATTGAGTTGTTCAATTTGTCTTTAATGCTCTCTTGTCACGAACTCTTGTCAGGATTATTTACTAATTTAATTTTAAATTTGCATATGCGAAATTGGTAAATACAAAATTTTTTTGATTCAATAACTGTACAGTTATACAGCATATAATAGACCTTAGAAATGAACACTTGTTAATGCTTATTACTAATTTACGCGTCTAAGAAATTCTGGTTCATAAGTAAGAACAGAACCTGGCAAGAAATTAAGGATAAGCTATATAACAGAATTGGATATTAATCATGTAATAAGCAGATACTTAGATGGAAGAAATTTCTTTAGGGGAAAGTTAACGATATTCTAATACCAAACCATGAAATTGTTACTAAAGGGAGTACCTCATCATAGAGTCTCACTATACAATCGACTGCTTGGATTATGGGTGGAGCTACCAGGTCTAAGGTCTGTCGTATCTTCTGTTCAAGTAGACAAAATTGTAAATCTGGTCAGCCATACCATCATTATATGGAAAACAACAACAACAAACAAAAGAGGGACAATCATGTAACTTGGTACAAATAATATTGAAAACACTACAAATAATAAAATAAAAAAATACAAGTAAACATGCATGCGCATTCAAAGTGGAAAACAAAACCTTTGGTGGCCCTCTAAATCCAAAATGAAGAACACAATCTTGAATGAAATCACAAACCCAAACAGTTCCAAAGTCATTTAAACGATAAAATGCTATTGAATAACTCATGCCTTTTGATCTCAACATAACCCATGCAGCTTCCAATTCTCTTAGTAGGATTCTTCACCAACAACTTGCTTATAAGGTATTGAACATTCACCATCTCTTCAAACTCCTTGCTGGTGATAACTACAAATCTAGGGAAAGCCAATGGCTGCTTCGAAATGTGGACGAGAGTTTTCTCATTCTTTTCACCTTTGAAGGTTGTTCTACCATGTAACATCTGATACAACAATTAAAAAAATGTCCACCATTCCACTGCACTCCCATGTCCTTGCAGCAGAATCACTTCTGCTGCCAAGTACTCATGTGTCCCCACAAATGAGTTGGAGTTGGCATCAATGGGCTCAACCACCAGCTCTAGGTCATTTTGTAGAAGGGAACAAAAAACCAATTTGAAGGGAAAAAAAATACCTTGTAACCTTTGACAGAGAAGAAAAGAGAAAATATACCAGAGGTTATATGGTAGAGAAGCACCTAACTTTCTTAAAGTTTATTCTGATGGTTCTTTGAAATGCTTTGACCCTGACATTGTTCCAGCCTCTTTAGGATAATCAACCAATGGATACAAGTCCAAGGATGTGATCATAGACTCATCAAAACCTATCAAAGGAAGAATCTTCCTTCCTGATTATCCTACTTCCTCTAAGAAACTTCATCTCTTAGTCTATTTCCATGGTGGTGGCTTTTGCATTGGATCCACCACATGGCTTGGCTACCATAAATTTGTTGGTGACTTCTCTGTCACATCTCAATTGATTATCCTTTCGGTTGATTATCGTTTGGCTCCGGAGCATCGCCTCCCTATTGCTTATGAAGACTGTTACACCTCAGTTGAGTGGCTTGGTGATCAACTTTCTTGTGAACCCTTGTTGCAACAAATTGACCTAACTAGAGTGTTTCTTTCTAGAGGCAGTGCTGGAGGTTACATTGCACATCATGTTGTGTGAAGGCAATTCAAAACAATGAATGCCCTCTGAAGATTAAAGGGGTAATGCTCATACACCCTTATTTTGGTAGTGAGAAGAGGACTAAGAAAGAGATGGCTGATGAAAGTATAAAGGATGTGGCCATGAATTAAATGTTTTGGAGACTAAGTATACCAAAAGGCTTAAATCGTGACTATTTTGGTTGTAATTTTGAGAAAATAGACCTCTCCACAAGTGTATGGTCTAAATTCCCAGCAATTGGGGTTTATGTTGCTGGTAAGAATTTTTTGAAGGAAAGGGGGGTCAGGTATGCAGAGTTTTTAAAGAACAAAGGTGTAAAAGAGATGGAGCTTGTGGAGGCAAAAGATTCCACACACGTATTTCATGTATATTATCCTCAATCCTGTGCAACTCGGTTGCTCCAAAACCAAATGAGTCTATTCATGGAGAAATATTAGCATCAACTATGGCTATAAAATGACTATGTTTCTTAATATCAATAAGAAAATCAATCGAAGTAGTATAGATTAAGATGCTTTGTCATAGTTTTGCTAGTATTCAATACTAGATGAACAAGAGCTATAAGCTATAAATTATTATATTGCTATTGATGGTGTTACCTAAAATAAAATCCTTTGACCTTTACAGGTAGTGCATAATGGTATTTTTGCACGCAGTTTGATTTATTCTACAAGTCGTTAAATACAAGTATAGTTTTACAGAATCATGTATGTTGGTAAAAATAATATTCAAAACACTGCAAATAATAAGCACAAAAATACAAGTAAACATGCGCATGCAAAGTGGAAACCAGAAGCTTTGGTGGGATGTAAACCCAAAATGAAGAACAGAAGCTTCAATGTAATCACAAACCCAAATAGTTCCAAACACATTAAAACGATAAAATGGTATTGAACCCATATACCCAAAACCTCGAAATGTCGAACCCCTAATCCAAAAGACAAGATAACGAACTCAAACCTGGCTTTGCGAAACGACACAACGTCACCGGCCAGAAGCTTGTACAGAACCTTCACGGAGACCACCACAGCCTAACTGGAGGGAAAAACCACAGTGTGAGAAATTGACGGTGCACAAGGCTGAGCGAGAGCGAAAGGGTCTCATAGATACAAAGTTATAATTTTTAGGGCACTAGCCTAAGAGAGAGTACTTTAAAATTAAACGCCCATGAAGAGAAGACGGTCATTCGATACCGTATTGGAACATTAGGCAACAAAGACGGTTTTAAAAGGGACCGGCTTCGTCTTTCATCAACAAAGACAGTTACACACGAGATCGTCTTCGAAACTGACCACTTATTTACCAATATGCCACCGCCCCTGATTCTAAGACGGTCTGCAGACAACCGTCTTCGATTCTGCTTTTTGGAAAGGCCCTTTTGTAGTAGTGGATAATTTTTTAGTTGATTGTTCGACAGCGTTCAATACATCTCAAGTATTCATATGAATTTGAGATTAGTTAAAGTTGTTCAACGAATCAATTTTAGTTGAGTAAAAATTAATTATCGATTTTGGTAGGTGTTTGATTCCCATGAAGACGTATTGAAATGGGCTCGCACAGTTGTATATGAGAATTGTTTTGTAGTTGTCATATTGAGGAATGGTTTAGCAACTGGCAAGTTGGGAATAATGTCATATGTTGTAATTGGTTGTGAAAGGAGCGGAAAGTACAGATCATGGAGAAAAGGTTTGGTACCGTCAACTACTAGCACGAGGAAATGTGAATGTCCTTTTAAGCTACGAGCCAAACCAGTCGCAGGAGGTCAAGGGTGGATAATGAATGTAATATGTGGCATTCATAATCATGCTCTGGCTGGGTCACTGTGTGGTCACCCATATGCTGGTCGACTAATGAAGGAGGAGAAAATCATTGTTGGTGATATAACAAGGTCCATGGTGAAATAGAGAATATTCTATTAACTTTGAAGGATCATAATGCCAATAGTTATACAAGTTTAAAGTAATTATATAATGCAAGATATGCATACCGGACCCGTATTAGAGGCAATAATATTGAAATGCAACAATTAATGAAGCTTCTTCAACGCGACTTGTATATTCATTGGCATAGATTGAAGGAAGATAATGTTGTACGTGACCTATTTTGAGCACATCCGGATGCAGTCAAATTGAGTAATGCATATCATATGGTGTTCTGCATCGACAGTACATACAAAACAAACAGGTATAGACTTCCCTTACTTGACATTGTTGGTGTAACACCCACTGGCATGACATTTTTAGCCGCATTTGCCTATTTAGAGGCCGAGCGTGTTAACAATCTTGTGTGGGCCCTTGAACGCTTCAGAGGAATATTTATGAAAAGTGAATTTTTCCCAACGGTGCTTGTTACTGACAGAGATTCAGCTTTGATGAGCACTGTCAAAACAGTATTCCCTGAGGCAACCAATTTGTTGTGCCGCTTTCACATTGAGAAGAATGTGAAGGCAAAATGTAAAACTTTTATTCGCCAAAATAATGCTTGGGAGCATGTCATGGGAGCATGGGGGAGTCTTGTTGATTGTCATAAAGAGAAAGAATATGATGATTGCCTTACCAAGTTTGAGATTGCTTGTTCTCCATGGCCAACGTTTGTTGATTATGTAAAAGACACATGGTTTTATCCTCACAAAGAAATATTTGTAACCGCTTGGACAAATAAAGTGATGCATTTGGGGAACACCACCACTAACAGGTAGCCCAGGTTTTTATTTGTTTACTTTGTCGTTTGAATTCATATAGACATTTGACTAGTATTCATACATGTTTATTACCTGTAGGGTTGAGTCTGCTCATTGGACTCTGAAGAGGCTACTACAGAATAGCGTTAGAGATTTATGTACTGTCTGGGATGTAATGAATAATATGATGACTTTGCAACATGTTGACATAAAGGCACCATTGGAACAAAGCATTCATGTGGTCGGTCATGTTTTTAAAATAACATTGTACAAGAGATTGATAGGAATGGTGTCTAGGTACGCATTAAACCAGATTGCTGCTGAGTATGAACGAGTTCATTACGCGGGCAAAAACCCGTCTCGTTGTGGATGTGCACTTCGAACTACTTATGATCTCCCTTGTGCATGTGAGCTGGCTAAGGTTGTTGGCGGTAGTATACTGGTTTCAAGTGTTCATCTATTTTGGCGAAGATTAAATTTCTCATATCAAGGCTTAAATGGGGAGCAAGTTGACATTGACTACGAGATGGAGGATATCTCCAAGCGGTTTGCGCAGCTTGACATGTGCGGTAAAGTCACACTTAAGACTAAACTTAAAGAACTTGCATTTCTTGATTCAACTTCCATGAATCCCCCACTTGAAAAGGTCAAAACAAAAGGTGCTCCAACAAATAAGCGCACAAAACATGAAAGATCCACCAAGCGGGATCCGCCGTACTTTGAGTATGTAGATGAATTACATTCGGTGCAAAATAGTTGTTCCACACACAAAAGGTTTGGTTCGTCGAATGAGCAGACTTATAAGAACAAGAACATTCCGATGATCCATCAATTTCATCCTTTTATGCACAGATTCCTTTTGGACATCACTGATGTTAAAGCTGATGGGAATTGTGGATATTGTGTAATTGCTGCCGCATTAGGTTATGGTGAGGATTTTTGGGCATTGGTACGTAATCATTTGCTAAAAGAACTTGATTCATATATAGCCTTGCTTGGCGGCTTGAATAGGTTTGAGCAGTTAAAGTGTTCACTATTAGTTGATGGTTTTGAGAAGGTCTGATGATATATGGTCCCCACCTCAGGTGCCCTGAAAATAATGAGATCATCTGGAACTCCCTGTGGCAACGGTGGTCCTGATATGACATATAGCATTTGGATATATGGTCCCCATATCTCCACGACATCATCAACGTATGGCCTTGCCCAGGATCAACTCATCCTGGCTAGGATCATGACATACACCCCCATGGGTATTTAATTATATCCAAATGCATTTAGATACCATAGGCACCATCAATGTATGGCCTGGCCCAGGATCAACTCGTCCTTGTTAGGGTAATGCCATACATCCCCCATGGTTTCAATGCATTTAATATCTTAAGCCATCACATAGGCTGACCTCAACGTAATCACATACGTCATTCACAAATACTTCAAACTAGTGAATAGGTGTAAAGTATTAGGTGTCCGGACTGGAACTTATATATACTTTCTTAAAGTAAGAATCTGAACAAGGTCGGACGAGGGCGGACAAGGTCGGTAAAGGGGATCCTTGGTTTCTATAAAATACTAAGGACAGACTCACCACTATGCAATCAATTACATAAGCGTTGCCATTGATTATAATAGATAGCGCTAAATATATAGATTCCATAAGTGATAACCCGGTCACACATACAAACCCGGTTTCTTCACTAACACTAACTTAAGAAGCGCAACCTCGGATTTGAAAAGGTACTATCTACACCCCTCTCTCATCCGAGTTCCAATTTACACCCCCTCCTATGTGACATCCCAGTAGCTCCCAAAGAAAGAAAAGAAACAATTGTTTAAGTCAGGATCTCGATAACTTTTTCTCAAAGAAAGAGCTTTGGCTTACAGGCTCTAAATAAAAACCCGGGTAAGGAAACCTGGTAGTCCTCAAGAAAAGAGATGAGCTTAATCCGGGTAGAAGACCGGATGGCTCTTTTTCCAAGAAGGTATGAGCTCATCTGAGTTAGGAAACCCGATGGTTCTTTTCCCGAGAAGACATGAGCTCATACGAATTAGGGAACCCGATGACTCTTTTCTCGAGAAAGCACGAGCTTATCTGGATTAGGGAACCCAATAACTCTCTCTCTATCAGTAACTTGAGCTCAACAACTCTAAAGTACAATCCCGGGTAAGGAACCCGGTATACAAGCGTCCGGCAACAAGAACTAAGTTACGTCCTGCATGCACACATGCACGCTACATAAGCCGCTCAGCTTGGCATACTCATCCCGATAGTCGACATCTCAAACACAAGGGATTGATGTTATTAAGTTCATAAATCTTTTTCTAGTTACTTTGTTCTATATTTCTATTTAATATAATATATAGGAAAAATAAAACATTTCCATCCAACCAAGCATCACTACTATTATCATTAATACAACAATATAATTATATATTCTAATTTCATGAACTTCCTAAAGGCTAAATATGTAAAATAACCGAAAAACAACAAATTATTTAACCATTATTTCATAATAAAAATTTAAAATTGAATAATTAAAATAAAATATCGATACGGATTGGTCAATCCGTAAACCTCCTACGCATTACTCAATTCGTACGCACTTTACAGATTCTCCGATTCGTGTCATCCAAAAACCATAAAGAAAGCGAAAGGGAGGAACCACTCACGGCGGACGACGGGAACAATCACCACGACACAAGCACCAGCCAACAACCACACCAGAGCACCAGCAAAATTCGAAAAACACCAAGGAGTGATAATCACAGAAGACACAGAAGAGAGGAGATGCGCATGAAGAACAAAATGAATGGTGAGTGAACTAAGTTAGCCTTATAAGCAAGGGTGTTTACGGAATTTCACCATTCCATATGGGTGTATTGGACTTAAAACTGGTGTATAAAGACATTTCCTAATATTAATATTTTCAACCACAAAGTTAGATTGACTTGATTTCATACCATGTGCTATTGGATTTGAATTTTGTGGAGTTTGGTTTAAAATATGGATCCAATCCAAGCCTTGGTGTCAAATAGGAATATATGTAAACTCATCCAATGAATAAAACTATTATTAACACATGGGGAGAAGACAAATATATTTAAAATAGTATAAAATAAAAAATAAATAGTCATAAAAGATAAAAAATGTGAAATGCTGAAAAATTAATTCTTGAAAAATAAACATTAAATTAAATTCATGTAAAAAGTGTAACAAATTAATACGTTGAATTTGTGAGAATATTTGAAAAAATTAAAATTATATTTATCATAATCAAAAAGGATAAATTTATCAATATACAAATGGAATAAATTTGGTATTTATTTAAAAGGAAATGACATCAATACGCAATTTAAAAGCTCTCCTCGAATAGCATCGGCAGCACCACAACACTGTGCCCTCTTTCTCTCTTTCCTTCGCAGAAGTCATGGCCTCATTTGCGCGTGGAGCAGCATCTCTAATCCGCATTGGTCTTTCCACTTCCAAGACTCCCCTTCAACTCATCCACCGCCGTGGCCTCGCCGGTAATTTTCCGATCCATTTTTTTCCATCTTTTAATGTCCTTAAATCCCGATCAATCACTTTCATTCCATTTTATGCATCCGCAATAATCGAAATCGAACCCAGAGTTTTTCGTTTCGCTTTCTCTCTCGTGTGTCCGCTAATTTTCACGAAAACCTAGGAATCCGATCGACGGCGTGAAAAGCACTGTTAGGTTAATGGTATTTGATTGGAATACGTTAAATCAGATTTTAAAGTTATAGTTTTGATTAATTATTGAATGTGACATGCAAAAGGGGTATTCGGGATAAGAAATGATACAAAACATTATTAAATAAATAATTTAAGTTGATCGAAACTAATCTAGGTTTTAAATCTTGTTTATCTATTTGGTGATGGTGTATGAAGACGAGGAGTTTTTTTGTTTTAATTGGCCACAGGAGGCGACCTTGATGATGCAGCCATGTACCAAAGATTTGAGCAGTGGATGAAAGAATATGGTAAAGTATACAAGGATTCTGCTGAGATGCAAAAACGTTTCCTGATATTCAAAAACAAAGTTGAATTCATTGAATCCTTCAATGCTGCTGGCAACCAATCTTGGACGCTTGGCATCAATGAATTTACTGACCTAACCAATGAGGAAGTTATCTCTTCCTATACTGGACTCATAGAAGATTGACATTCGCGAGGGTTGAAATGATAATTTTTGTTTCAAATTTACTTTATTTTGCAATGTTATCTGTTCTTGTAATATTTTTAATTTTTCAGACACTGAATTACTTCATGCGTTGTTACATCTACCTACTATATGAGCTTTACATTGGTTTCTCCTTTCCTTCAATTTTATCGTTATTCTTGTACATACGAGCAGTATTTGCTGCCATGGATGCCCAAGAAGGCCTATGTGGCATTGCCATGAATTCCTCTACTTAATTAATTAAAATACTCTGCTATGTCATGCTCTTTAACATTTTTTTTTCACTTGTTAATGGATGTAAATTTTTATTTTGATGTCCTAGAAAGAAGTTCTATGTGATTTATGTTTTCCCAAGTGAAATTTAATTATATTTGTAAAATTTGTTCTAACTCCCTTATAACCTGGCTATGAGATTCAAAACGTTTCCTGATATTCAAAAACAATTTTGAATTCATTGAATCCTCCAATGCTACTGGCAACAAACCTTACAAGCTTAGCATCAATCACCTAGCCGACCAAAGTGAGAACTTTATATCTTCCCATAATGGATACAAAGGTTCACATTCGCAAGGGTCGGGAATAACAACACAAACACCATTCAAGTATGAAAACGTTATTGATATTCCTTAGGCTGTGGATTGGATTTTGGAGGCAGAAAGGTGTTGTTACTCCATTCAAAAAACCAAGACCAATGTCGTAAGTAACAAAAAAAAAATGCTAGTGACACTATTATATGTTTTCTTTGTGAACACTAACATGAAATTAAGCAAATATTGGTTTTGTAAACAGGTAGTTGTTGGGCATTTTCAACCATTGTTGCAACAGAAGGTATCTACCAAATAACTACGGGAAACCTAATATTTCTTTTAGAGCAAGAGTTAGTGAATTGTGATAGTGTAAATCATGGATGTGATGGAGGTCTTGTGACGGGTTTGAATACATTATAAAAAAATGGTGGAATCATCAGTGAGGCAAACTATCCATACACAGCTATCAATGGAACTTGTGACACTAACAAAGAGGGCAAATAAAGGGCTATGAAATAGTACCTGCCAATAGTGAGGAGGAATTACATAAATCAGTTGCAAACTAACCGGTGTCGGTTCCCATTGATGCTAGAGGATCTGATTTCCAATTTTAAATGCAACTAACCGGTGTCGGTTCCCATTGATGCTGGAGGATCTGATTTCCAATTTTAAACATGGGGTTTTCACAGGACAGTGTAGGACTCAACTAGACCATGTCGTTACTGTAGTTGGTTTTGGTAGCATTGTTGATGATACTTAGTATCGGATAGTGAAGAAGGATACATAAGAATGCAACAAGGCATAGATGCCCAAGAAGGCCTGTGCGGCATTGCCATGGATGCCTCGTACCCAACTGATTGAATAAAATGCTCTGCTATGTGATATTGTTTAACATTTCCTTAATTTTCCAATTGTTTATATATGTGAATAAAAATATTCAATCACTAATTGATGTTTCCCAAATTTACTTCCATGCAAGAAAAAGTTTTACAAGATTGGTGTTTTGCTTCAAATTAACTAATATATGGAGTTTCTTTTTTATGACTTGAAACTGCTAGAAAATGATAATGAATATATATGATCAGGGACCTAATTAAAAAAATATAATTTAGAAACCTATCTGAACATTAGGTTAAAGAATGGAAGCTGGTGGTTCAGGAAATTGTCAGATTTTTAAAAGCTGACACTGCTTTTATAAATATCTGGCCCTTGAGATGCGGTCTAGTTTTGGACTCTCATCCTGATACTTTACCCCATGTAGCTGCAGCCATCAGACATGCTGTATTAAGTAGCTTCCATTCAAATGAGGTGGGTGTCCAGGACACTTTTGGTTCTCTTATATTGAAGAACAATTTGTTGAAAATGATAAAATCATAAGATAGTTTTTCTATTGCTATAAGATATTCTGTAAAATATTATGATCTTTTGATATTGTTTCCAACTGTCGTTCCTGAACAGGTAAAGTGTTCAGAGCTCACCAGTGACACTTTTAGGATGCTTCAATGTCTGGAGTGGGAACCTAGTGGCTCATTTTTCCAGTCTAGTAGCTCAAAACTTAGTCAAAATTGGGCTACTAGAACTAGTCGTATCAGTTACATCCAAGACATTGCTGATCCTACATTACCAGCAACCCACGGAAAGTTGTGCTATATCGTCCTTCACTGACACATTTTATAGCTGTAAGTATGGAAAAATATAAGTTTTTTTTTTTATCTTTTAATAGTTTTGCCTGTGCCCATAACCCACTGGTGCTTGGATTGAATTGTGCTTTGACTCCATGAAATAACTTCAGGGATTTAGTGTAATTTAGGAGAAAAAGGAGAGATTATTTCATTAATGAGACTCTAAATTACTGTGACATGTAATGTATAACCTACTGTTTTTGCAACTCAAATTCTATCTTCTATCTATTGTAATAAAAGAAGGCTGAAAATGCTGAGTTGTCATGCTAGCAGCAAGTTTAAGCTTTGGAGCACAGGTGTCAATGTTACAACAAATGCTAGGCTTGAATAAATGAGGTTTGGAAGGCAGCTGTCATGGTTACAGCAGATGCTAGCCTCGGTAAAAACGTGGCACCCTATTTTCACTCTCTCAGCTTCT
>PYAF01004305.1:204144-250815 GCA_007407185.1 Glycine tomentella | reverse complement strand
AAAATAAAATTTGAAGCCACAGATGACAATTATAATTTTTGTATTTTATTCTTATAAATAAAATGTAAAAAAAATAAAGTCATTAACCCTATTAACGATTTTAATTATTTTCTTATTTGTCTTCATGTCATATTTATTTTATATTTAAAATAAAAAGTTTTTATTCACACCTAGAACCTACTTTTGAAGTAGTTATTATCCGTAATCACGACTTACATACCATTTTTAAAAATTATACAAATTGTTTACTAATTTAGTGAGTAATTTTTAAATAAAATTATCCTTCTTTATGAAAAGGAAAAATAAATTTAATAAACCCACTAAGATCGGTTTTATATAAAAGAAATTTAGATAATTTTCATGAAGTTATAAGTTCAAACCTAATCAACAAAAGTCCAACCTACAAAAAGTTTAGTCGTCCAACAAAAAAGAAAATTCATCAAATGTCATATAAGCTTCAGGTTGATCCAATCCAACCATGAATAAAATGATCTTTCTTCCCCGTTCTCAAATGTACAAAGCTTCACACTGCTTCACTTTATCTGTTTCGCAAAGGTTGGGTATCTAAATTGCAGGAACTTCTGGGTTTACTCTGAAAATTGGTTGTGCACTTTGGGCCCATAACAAGTTTCGTGGGCTGGACTATAAGTACACTTTTTTTCCCAGGTGTTACTATTGGCCCCTTCTAGGATTACTCTTGGCCCCTACCTAGAGGAGAAAAGTCCATCTTACCCCCATTTCAAATTTCTAACCCCTCCCTCTTCACCCTCAATGCTAACCGCAACCCTTCCTGGCCCTCCCTTCCTCTTTCTCTTTCTTCCTACTAAGAACCTCCTTCTTTTTCTCCTTCCTCTTACTTCTTACGTGGCCCAACCCCATCCCCAACCTTCATTTCTCTTCCCCAACTCCAATGAACCTTTCCCTTCTACTCCCCAACTTGCTCCTCCTCCCCAACCCTTCCTTTCTTTTTTCTTTGCGCAACCCATCCCTTCCCCAATATTTTGGTAATTTCTCTCTCTAAGGTTATGATTGGCAATAGAATTGTGATTTCACAGTAGCTTTTTCTACAATAGAATTGTGATCTCGTTACTATTTTTTTTTTGTGTTTTGCCCACGATTTTGTTTTGTGTTTTTAAAGTTTTTTTTGTTATTATTTTAATATTTTTATTTTTTATTAACAATTTAATTGTTTTTCCTTTAATTTCAGATGGCTTGGACCAAACATGCTTCATACGTGGCTAGACGTGATCCCTCTCATGAGGGCTGGGGGCCCTCACATGAAAGGGATGATGTTGGAGCGAGGAATCAGAGGCTGATTGCATCAGCATGTGGTCGATGACATCCGTCGACAGAGCTAAAGCCAGAGCCATAAGCAGAGGCACATGCATCTGATAGGATAATTGGACCTCCATTTGGGGGAGGTATAGTTGATTTGTCATTGATCTTATAGGGACCACTGTGTTGGTCATGTATAAGTCCAAAAGGGGCAACCAGAGATGAAGTTGGTCAGCCACGGTGACCAGGTTTTACCACTCCCCGCTGATCCAATGATGAGGGCTTATGTGTTGCAGTTGGGGTTATCCGCCCTAGTTACGGTGAGGTACCCTGCCACAAACAAGGGCTTTGTGAATGCCCTTGTGGAGAAGTGGCACCAAGAAACCTTGTCCTTCTACCTACCTGTCAGAGAGGTGAGCATCACTCTGGATGATGTGTCATGTCTCCTGCACCTGCCTGTGACAAGCAGGCCTATAGATCATGTCCCCTCCACCTTCACTAGAGAGGCCGTGAAGGTTCTTCTCATGACTTGCCTTGGCATTTTGACAGAGGAAGAGGCTATAGCGACGACAATGGAAGGTGCCAGGGTTAGGTTGATATGGATGACAGACCTAGATCATCGGTACGTTTAGTCAGGATTATACTTGTGGGTTGCAATAACTTATCTTCTGCACTTGGTCAACAGTATGATATTTGCCTTCAACTCACGTCTATGTCGCCTATCTCCTCTACTTCAACAACCTAGATGATTGCCATCGACACGCTTGGAGAGTTACTGCATTGGCGTACCTATATGACCATCTCTCCTATGCGAGCCAATACACCAACAAGCAGGATGGAGGTTATACAACATTAGTCATGGTAAGTAAATAATTGTTTAATTGTGATTTTTTATTTTTATTTTTTATTACTGTAATTAATTTATTTGACAATGATTTTACAGTTTAGGCATTTGGGCATATGCCCATTTTTGGCTATTTTGAGCCTGGGACCGGTGCTCTAGAGGACCTAATAGCCAATAGATGGAAGCCAACATGAGGCACCAAGTAGGCTCATCCGATTAGGAGAAGCTGGATGACCTTTAGATGGACGTTGTTGTCTGGTGTCCTTATGAGCGCCACAAAGGTGCCAGGCCTTTCCTCCAACAAGCCTTTTTCTTTGGCTTCATCAGGTGCAGGATGGATGTGACCTTATCTTCCAGTAAGGGTGCTGAGGTAGTTTGGTCATTTTTAGCGCATCCCATGTATGCGGCTTTTGATAGGGTTGGGTGGAGTGGCAACAACATTTCATTTCGATGGGCAATGTTGTGCCACCAAGGGGTCCTTGGACTTGCACCCATAACTATCTGCCTTGGTTTTATCGGGTTTCCTACCCTTATGCCATTTCACCAAAGAAGGGAGAGCCACCATGTCTTCTTGTATGTTTACTGCCCATCCCAATGCATCTACTGCCAGGGCAACTACTGGCAGAGTATGTACCAGATGGAGACTACTCTTGCCAGGTAAATCAAAATGGTTTTTGTTAATTCCCCCCCACCTAAATTTTCACTTTAAAAATAGTCACTAATTGAAATTGTTCTTGCAGGATCCATTTTGGATGGCATCAGGCGCCATGCAGAGCTTGTTGGACCTTAGAGCTATGCCAAAGGACACGGGTCACCATCAGATCTTACAGCAAAATTTTCAATTGCTACAGGAGGGCTTTGAAGCCGGGGTGCAACTTAGAGAAGTACAGAAAGAGGGTTGCCAAGGATGGCGAAAAAGGCAGCAGAAAGGGCGATAGAGGCGAATGATTATTTAATTATTATTATTTGTACAATTTTTAGTTATTGTTTTGACATTTTTTTAGTTGATGGTGTGTTTCATTTACTTATTTTTTGTGTTCGTCAACTGTTTAAATAACACGCGCCTAGTAGTAACAATAACTCTTCAATTGATTCATAAAACAAACATCTAAAAAAACATCAACTAAATAAAGATTGATGGTACAAACTTATTTTGACCATAAAAATAAGCAAAGAGTGTAAGATTTTGATAAAGTAAAGACATGACTACACATATTTAACACGCAACAGAGCAATGACCTCAACAACATATCTTAGTTTCATTGGTTTACGCAGTAGGGCAAGGATTTCATATGGAGATAGGCTAAAATTTGTATTCAACTCAATCAGACCTGTGCTACTAAATTTAAAAAAGATGAAAAACATTTTTCTCACATCATCGTCACGTTGAAGCTTCATACAATCGTACTCAACACAACCATCACCATCGTAAATTGGTTGACAATAAAAAAGATCAAGTAAAATTCTGCAACCTTTGATGGTGTCAATAATTTTTTTCCTTAAGGCATTAAGCGAAGTAACTTATTGCGACGACTTGAAGAATATTAGGACATTCAAACAATATCATTTCAGATGATGAAATCATGTTACAATTGCAATAGACAAGAGCAGATACACTCTCCATATTATAAGCAATATAGTGAATATCAATTAAAGGTGTTAAGTTGCGTCAAATCCCTGTTGTTATTTATATTAGATGATCTGCTGTTCTCTCGTGACCCATAACATATCATTGATTGAGACGACACAAAAAGCATAAATGGTTTAGATTACATCTATAGTTAATCGGTTGTTATGTGTATTACGAAAAACAATTGTTCAATAAATGTCTTGGAAAAAGTGGTGTTTAGTCAATATGTTTTAGAAAAAAGCAGTCCCAGTCAATAAACATACAATAAATGCAGCGTTACAGTGTTCAATAAAAAGATACATTTAAGTTTCACACAAATGTGTTTTTTCTTCTTTTTTATTATAAAAAACACTACAATGAAATCAAGATAATTGTGGATATTTTTTATCCCAACAAAATCATGATTCTGTTGTACATAAATACAAGGGAATCACAATTCTATTGTGTATAAGGGGGTCGAAAACTGGTTCGTAACAAAATTATAAGTCAGTTGTGTGTTTTATACAACGAAATTTGAAAAGTAGTTTTGGAATAAAAAAAATCTATCCCTTAATAGGACCAAAAATAGTTATCATGAGACGAATAATAACTCTTTCTTTTCCCCTTAATATCTCATGATTTTTTAATTATTAATTATTTTATTTCCTTCTTTTTAGGCATATCTTAAAGCCCCTATTTTTATTCCAAATGGGCCTTAGTCCATAAAGACATACGACATATCAAGGATGAGTTTTTCTGTGATGAATTCGAATAAAGCATAACAATAAATAGACTTAAAGGCAATTATGTACTATGATCCTTCTATTATATTTGATTCGTAATTTTGATTCTTTCATTTTAAAATTAAAATATTTGATTCTCTTATTTAACAAATACACAATTTTAGTTCTTTTATTTTAAAGTAGAGACATTTAATTATTCCATTTTAAATTTTTTTTATTATTTTGGTCAAATTCTCAATTTTATCTATGTTTTATTTCTTTTTTTTTTTTTCCAATTGAACCCTAAATCTAATATATTAATTTAAGATATTATCAATAAATGATTTGATTAATTACAAAATAAGAAATGAAAGTAAGAAAATTAAAGATTAAACTAAAATTATAGATTTTCTAAAATACAGAAATCAAATTTTCGAAAATTTTAAAATAAAAGGATCAAATGTTTCAATTTTAAAAATGCAAAATTTTAAGCTGGTGAGATTTTATGTCTGAAATCCATTAGAATCAGGCTAATGGTGGAAGATTTGGTTAGTATACTTGAAGTCTTAGATTTGATTCTCGTTGCTATCGTTGTAAAAAAAAATAAAAAATTAAAATCTCTGAAAAGCGTGTATGAAAAGATATAGTCTAAACTCTAAATAAACTTCCAGGATAACAAGTGAGTTACAAGAATGTGTCCGAAAAAAAAGACCTAAAAGAAAAACAAGCAGTTTAGTTTTTCGGGCATCATCATCAATGTGCATATTACGGTTGAAGATGCAAAGAAATTGGCCAGACATGCAAGCATGTTATACAAACGTTAAGCTTGTGTTTTTTTAACGTGAAAAAAAAAGAGGAAAAGTTGCTGAGATAAAAAAAATGGATAAAAGGTTTTTTTTTTCTCTCTCGCATTTGGTTCGAGGAGAAACGAGAGAGAAAAATGTAAATGTGATACCAAGTTTAAAAACACTGGAGAGAGATACTTATTATTTTATATTTAATAATTTTCTGATGCACATCAACTTATATAATATTATATTTTAAAACTAGCTTTAAAAATTTAATATTTCTATAAAAAAACAATTGGGATCAGTGAGTTTATTTACGACTAGTTTTGTGAAATACAGCACACGAATTTTAATTAACATGGCATCATATATTCACATACATGATGTAGAGGAGGAGTGGGGCCTCCGAGTTGGAGAAGAACACATTTGATTAATATTCACCTCTTGCATGCGCTTCGTGCCTTTGCAATAATGTGACAGGGTAGACCAAACAGAGCCTTTGCTGCCCCTCTAAGCTAAGGCAATCCCATGCTTCAATTACTACTTTTCCATCTAGCGAGTAAGCTAAGCATAGACCCCCCTTCCTTAATATAGTAATCGCATACATGAATTAGTTAAGGGTGAATTTGTTTAAATTTTAAAATAAGTATTTTTTATATAAATGTTTTTTTTAACAAATAGATAAGATTTTTTCAAAAATAAATAAATTTTTTTTTAAAATAAAAATAATTCAGACAAAGACATTAAAAAATAAAAATTACTTATTTTATTAAAATAATCACTTATTTCAACATATAAGTTTAAACAAATTCATCCAAAGTTTCCTTCTCATTAACAATTGCTGAAAAGTTCACAAAAATTCCATTTGACTACTAACACGTGAATAAGACCCCGATGACGAAGATGGGTTTGTAATACACCAATAACCAATGCATTGCATGCTATGCATATAAGCAGTGAAGGTTTTACATCAAGGAAATGATTACTGTTTTAACTTCGCAAGGATAGTTAATTAATTACTGTATGATTTATTCTCTTGTAACTAACTAATTACTCGTATTAATTGTATGCACTTGATTAAGGCACTCAAGTACATGAAGCAAGCATTCACAGTCCCTACTTACTCAAGTGTAAGCATCATTCTTGGAGCCACGTCAAGACATTCCAAATAGCACAATAATAATCTGTATGGTCGTGACAAGAAGCCATTTCACTTTTTTGCCCAAGCTGTTCCAATCAGTGCATTTTCTTGTACTTAAAGTACAAACCATTTTGATGCGGTCAGGGACAATGAGGAGAAAGATCAAGGGAAAAAAATACCCACATTGATAAAGGATTGAACAAAACATAGATGCAGTTGTGATTAAAAGCTCGTGTTCAAAGTCAACATAGATTATCAGAGTAAATTCCTATTTTGATTAGAAAACCATATCAGAAGTAACTACATAAATACCTCTATGTTCTGTCCTAAATGATTACCAATTCAATTAGTAAAATATTAAATATTATGAGTGGAAGTAGAGATGAAATGAATGTAAAGACCAGTTGTTAATCGGAATCTAGAAGTAGTTAGAGTTGTTACATCTGTTACACTATCAGAACTAGAAGTAGGTAGTGGTTCATGGTGACTGTTTCAATTAACAGAAAGAAGAAACAATACAATTTATTGATCAACTGAGCAGGAAAGTTCATTTGGAGTTCTCTTCCTTTACTAGAAACACAAGGAAGGTGTCTCCATGACAATCAACAAGGGATTATTCTTAGATATGTTGTTATTGAGAGACGAAAAATTGTATTATCTATAATTTTTTTATCCTCTTTTATGACTTAGACAATATTTTTTTGTTTTAGTGTTTTTAACCAATGTATCAAGGATATTGCGGGCTCAGCGATAAAATTGATTTTTGGTGACTTGTAGATCATGAATTTGAATCCGGAAAAAGTATAATATCCCTCCCCCCGCATAACGTGGAGTCTCCGGATAATAGAATAAGTAGTTATTATTATTTTTATATTATTTATTTATTTATTTATTTTTATCAAGGACATTGGTTAGCAATAGGTTACTAGTATTTACTAAAGCTAGATGAAGGTAGATCTGAACATAACTAATATTTAATGGGTAGTTTTGGGAATTACAAGACATTCAATGTTGGAGTTGGGGTCTGCTGAAAGCAAACCTCATAATTCTGTTTCCTCCTTTTCCCAACACAAATTCATGTCCAAGGAACAACCACTTCCTCAGGACCATAATGCCATTATAAAAGCCAGTTCAACCCAGCCACAGGTGGTTCACACAAAGACAAGGAGACAAAACAAACTAAACATGAATCCCATTGATTTCTCTCTTCTCTCCCTCGTTTCTCTAGCACTTGCCTCGATTGTCATAGCCCAAGAAAGAGCTCCTCATGGGCTTGTTTACGAGAACCCAGAAGCCTTTTCACCATCAGCATATAACTTCTTTCACCCCAATGAACGAAAGCCCGAGATCAAAGACCCTTGTGCTGCATCAAAATGCTCACCAATGCCTTTAGCAGCACAAGTGGAAGCTACTGAAATTCATGAAAGCAAGGCCTCAACACCTCAAGGAAGTAACGAACAATTGGGAGCTGGTAGCGTAGCTGGCATTATCTTTGGTGTTGCTTTTGTTGTGCTTTTAGCATTAGGGGTCTACCATGTGAGAGTCATGCGCCGAGCCAACATGAATAAAGCCAAAGCCAATGGTGCTGTTCAACCAGATGCTATTGTTTGATGTGCCTTGCCTTTAATTCCATAGTCATTACTTCAAAATCTCACCCTAGATTTAGAACAAGGCAGTGTAATGTAATACCCCTGAACTTTTATTCCTCTAATATCTTACTAGTAGACTATTAGTTATGTGCTTTTATCTTCAATTTGTTTTTGGGTTAGCCAATGTATCTATTGTTGTGAATTGTGATATAGTGATCATTGGATCTTGTCTAAGTCTAACAGTCATCGAGGTCAAGCTTTTTCAATTTCGTACTAGCTTCGTAGATTGTCCAATAGGAAGCACCAGCAAATGGAAGACGGCATATGATACGAGTAATACAGGAAAAACTGTGTAGGTACTAATTAAAAGAATCTTGTCGTGTGTCATATGCACACCGATTAAGACTTCAGAATGAAAAGGTAAAAATGAAATCAAGGACAAAGGAATGCTAAGGGCAAAATTTTCTTCATAAGCTAAAATTTTATTGAAATAAACTCACATGGATTACTTGAACTTGTATATAAGTTCAGCGCAAAACATTATTTAGACCTGTAGACATTGTTCAATACACCTGTGTGTCCTTTGCAATATTAAGTGAGAACCACGACTACTCTAATGTTACATAAAAACACAAATTTTGTTTGTTATTAATAGTCATTTTGTAACTAGACAAATTCTGTTGTATATCTTAACAAATTCCATCATGTATTTCGACAGAACTTGTACAGATATACAATGAAAATAACTAATAAGTCTTTGCTTTGTTTTCAACAAATCTTTATCAGTATACATCAATAGATCTTATCTAAGTACACAACGAAAATAAACTTCCGCTATGTGTCTCCACAAGATTTATCCGACATATACAACAGAAACATTTTTTTTTCGTAGGATATTTTGATAAAATAAAAAAATTCTTAAGAAAGTTAGGACGAGCTTAGCAAAATAGGGGTGAGAAGAACATTCCCCATGGAGCAAACGTCTTTCAATGGCAGCCCAACAAATTTGGTGGAGATGGGAAAAAGAAAACGGCACGACGTCGTGTTGGTCTAAAATATCCGATGGGCTTAGTTATAGGGCTATTCTCTCGAGTTCAGCCCAAACACATGTTCTATAAATTTTCAGCCCATCTTTTTTATTTCTGTCTTTTATTTTTATAATAATTTAAATAAGTAAATTGATTTTGCGAAATTTCATACTGTATTGTCGCTTCAGTAAACACCAAAAACGTATTTGAGCATCTGAATTTGGGTTAGAAGAAAAACCTATGTAATGGTATTTTAGTGTATGTTTATTTAAAGTTTAGTATAATTGAGATTTGTAATTAAATCTGAATCACATATAACTATATTGAAACCTGCCATTGTACTCCAAAAGAATAACGAAGTATTGTGTTTCTTAATTTTGTATTTTGTACTTAAACGAGTAAACGACACTTAATGGACCATAGGAAGTATTTAAAATGAAACTAATAGATATACTTTTTTAAGGTAGAATATTTTTACTTTGATTTTTAAAAAAATCTAATTTATGTTTTAGACAGTAAGGCTGACGTGAACAAAAAATTACTGAGAAGATACAAATTCGTATGTTCACATGTAAAAAGTTTAGTTGAGACAGAGAGTTAGAATTAGTTCTAATAATTCTTTTATGAGCACTCATAGATAAAGAAAATAAAATGAATCAATGTTTTAAGTTTAAAATAATTTAAGCACCTCAATTTTTTACAAACTCTCGTTTAATTTCATCATATTATTCATATACTAAAGTATAAATTAATTTTAATTACTTTTCTGTAAATCTTTGGTGATAATTAATTTATTTAAACTGAACCTTAATCTTATTTTGGACTCAAACATAATTCAGATAATTGTAGTCTTAGATAAAAAAAAAACGTTCCATATAGCTAGCTAAGTGACATAAATTTACAAAACAAAGTAATCTTTTTCACCATCAAGGTCAAAAGTTTTTTTTTTTTTTTCAGCATGTGACTTCCCTGCTAATGACCAATCGACCACTGCAAACCCTTCTTCTCATGTATATAATCTTTCTATTCTCTTCTGCTGAAACATTTTATTTACGGTCCTCACAAACACCTTCAGTCAGCATCGTGCAACAGACCACTTCATTGAATCCAAAAGTCCCATGGTCCTTTCTTTTTAGGATCAAGGATGTTTCTTTCCATCTCGTGTCCATATCCTTTCAACTCAACCACTTCTTCTTACCCTTTTTCACTTACACAGTGACACATCATTTTATTATAACAAACTTCTCTGCATGCACACGTATTCCCATGTTATTGGACTCACCACACCTTCATTCTCAACTTAAATGCTTAATAACCAATATCAATGCAACAAAGAAAAAAAAAGCGCATGAGTAATCATCAATCTCATTAGTTCCTAAAAACCTTTATATTTCTTCCTGTTGGACAAAGATAGCTATGGATTTTATTTTATGGCTATTCTATAAGAAAGAACTTAGTTTTTATGAAGTTTTATAATGTTGTAAATTTAAACAGACAACTAATTAAGAATTATAATTTGTATAATATATGTGATGAATTGTGATTAGATAACAATATTAATGTATAAACTATTTTTTCATAACTTATTACCCATTTTAACTATTTAAGCTACAACTCCATAAGGTCTATTATTAGTCAGAAGGGCCGGTACTTCCTAAGGACCGTGAAACAAGGTTGAAATTCAAAGATCTCATTCTCAACTAGTCACTACTCCCGATGGATATAATGATTTGGCTGAAAGAACCATCTGTGAATGGGATTGTCAGCACCATTTGTAGTGGCTGCTGCTATCTTGGAAGTGGAAACTTGTTTCCTTCCAATGCTAATGCGTAAGCAAAGTAGCCAATGTGCTCTTCTGTGGGAGCTATAGAATTTTGTTAGAAATAAGCATTTTACATTGTAAACCGAAAATAAAAAGATACTATGGACAAAATTTTCTTAAAAAAAGAAACAGCTATAGGTCTTCTGCAACACTAGAAGAGCATGTACTGTATTGATGTACACAGATTCTCTCTCTCTCTCTCTCTCTCTCTCTCTCTTTGGTTGTCTCCTGTTACTGTTTCTGTTATGCAACGAGTCCTGTAAATGGTGATTTTTTATTCTTTTTTCTTGGGATTATATCTCTCAAATCAGTTATAGACCCAACCTGAATTATCATCACAATTTGCCACTTTCTAGTTGTACTGTACTTGCTTTAGCCTCAGCTCTTTCTAGAGATCTAAAATTCCATGAGCTTTTGCTGACAAAGATCATGTTTTTGGCTTTTGTAGTTTACCATCCTCAGAATCATCACTTTATGCTTTTACCATGGTCCACACTTAACAACATTGTTCTGCTCTCATCGCACTATGCAGGACCAACAATGCTGTTATATGAAAAAAAAAATAATAAAATAGAATCCTGATTTTGCTTTCATAAAAATGATAACTCTTTGCTGAATCACTGAATCTATTTTCAATTCCTTGCAGGTAATCGAGGATGAGCTAGGAAATACAGGTAATGGAGTTTGAGTAATTGAATATATTTTCTTTCTTTCATCAGTGCTTGGAAAAACACTTGGCTCTTAGTCCAGGTTTTGAGATTCCTTGGGAATATTTTGGGATTTGGAAACTCCATTTCCCTGCTGGTGGAATTAGCGGGTTTAACAATGTTCAAAATGAAACCAGCAATTCCACCTGTCCATTTCAATGAAGACAACCTGTTTAAAGCGTTTTGCAGCTTTTCTTAGCTGGATAGTATACTTATAGTCAACCAAGACCACTGTTTGGATTTTCGGGAAGCTAATGCTAGAGACTAGAGTCTTAGTCTTACACTAACCTTACTTTTTCAATCACTTTCACAATTTACTTCTCTTACTACTTCCACATCTCCTTGGTAAATATGTAACTCACTCTAGAAGCATGCAAAGCTTGAGTTCAATTCTTTCTCTATTTTGTCCGCTATATAAATCAGTGTACTGTGTCTAATCCATTTCCCATTATAGCACTTCATTACATTTCTTGGTATGTTTCATTGCTCACTCATGAGCATTGTCCCTTGTGCTATTTCTTGTTAACAAATACACTTCCATTGTCACTTTGAGGTGTCTCCATTATTGTGTGCTAGCTAGTTTCTCTGTGAAATTTGACTGATACTCATGTTTCGCATTTATTTTCGCCCCTTGAATATGTCTTATGTGCATATATACTTTACTTTGTCTCTTGAAGAGTTTATAAGAATGAGTTTCTTCTTAATATTTAATGTATGTCTTTTGAAACAATGTAGGGGTGGATCAGGGACGTTTCAGAGGCGAGTTTAATGCCTTTGCTTTTAAATAAAACAAGAAACTGAAACTGAAAACTCATAAGGAGTTCGTATGTAGGGTGATGCAAGTTTACAATGCGATTGCTATGGGGGCTAAGGCTGCCCCTACTCATACTGATTCAACTTTTATACCCCAACAAATCAACCTACAAATTATACGGTAAGCTTTTGTTATTTTTTTCTTCCTTATATCATATTCAAGAACAAGTTCTTTGTGTTTAATTTTCCATGATCTTTGTGTTTAATTTATTGAATTCCAAGTGCTGCTGGCTTGGTATTTCCATTAGCATGCTTTAAATGTAATTGACATGGTTTAGATTTTGACTTGGGTAGTGTGCAGTTAATTGGACCACTTAAATAATAAATTTTAAACTATGTTCTAATTTTCTTGTGGAAGTACACATAGAATGTGGGAGAGCCAATGATTTCGCTAGTTACAAGAACTGAATATGCATTTATTAACTGCAGCTGAGGCTTTGTTCACTTTCAAGGGTTCTATCGAAGGTTCACAACAATTAGGATGCAGCATTGTGAAATATCCATGTCAAATGCAATGGCCTTGTCTTGACTGCTATAAACTAAAAGATCCAGGTGCTTTTTTCTCAAAGTCTCTGTAAGCTCCTTCTCTCCGTCTCTCTGAATTTGTGTGCGTAGTGATTGATTGTCCGAACTGAGTAAAACATTGAGGTTCACTCTAGAATTTAGTTGCAGAGGATATTGATCATTATGTCCATACTTGGATAAAAAGATAAAATGATGTAGGAGTACTTTGTTATACTTACTTGTTTTCTATTTTTTTAACTTAAGGTTTGGGATATCAAGAGCATTTTCTATTGGAGGTGTTTGATACTTGTTGGATTTTTAAGAAAAGAAATTGTTTCTTTAAGAAATCCCACCTTTAGAGAGAGTCTACTTCGCATAGTGAATTTCTTAAGAATAATAATATTTATATAAAGTATCGTTTCTTAACATTTTAAAATGATTTTCTTTCCATCAAAAGACATAATTATAATTAAAAAATATATAAAAGCGTGAGTTTCTTATTATTGGAATAAAATTGTATATGAGTATCTTAGGAATAATATGACACTATGAGAGTATAAAAAGTAACTTTACATATAGTAAGAAATTCATTTAAGAAACTTGCATCGGAGATGTTATAAACAATGTCTCCTTTTTGACTCGATAATAAAAAATTAGATAAAACACAATTTTTTTCCTTATCTTATTCTTTGATTTTAGTTTAGTTTGTTGAGTTTTAAAAAATTTATTTTGGTCTCCTGAGGTGTTTGTGTTAGACAAAATTGATTCTTAATTTATCCACTAATTTGATTAATTTCGTAACACTTGCTAATTATAGGAGACGTCTCATCATATGAGCATTTGCCACATCAATTAAAATTAATTTTTTGGCGCAAAAAACTGTCAGAAACACTAACTTGGTCTATTAGAGAACACTTTATGGAATCAAAGCGAAAATTTTTCATACCTAAAAATAGAAAAACGAACAAAAGTGTATTTAAGCATAGAAAATTTCACTTTTCACTTCAAATGTTTTCCTTGAAAAATTCCAGTTAAATCATGAGAATTGTAAGGAAAGCTCTCTACTTGAGAAACAGGTGGAATAACAGCAAAGATAGATGAAAATAACGACGTTCCAACACTTACACCTCTTCAAGAAAATAAAGTTAGAAAACCAGGAGGAACAAGTGCTGCTGCCATAGTTGGTATTGTTGTTGCTGCCTTAGTCGTCATTGTCATTTTGGTGACTGTCTATATCTGCTTGATGCGTGTTAAAAATTTTATGAGGCAAACATCCGAGGCTGCTTCTTCTATGCCATCTCCCACTGGTAAGTTAATTTAAGCACTTTAATATGATTACAGTAGATATAATTAATTACCTATTCAGAGTTCTGATTTTGTCATAATTACCATGACATTATTTTTTGACAGTTGAGATGGGAAGAGTCAACAACACTCAGAATGTTAATGCTTTCTCTCCAAATTATACGCTGAACACAAGACAGTTAACAATTTTGGAACTAGAACAAGCTACACGAAAATTCAGTCATAGTAATATTATTAGTGAAGGTGGATTTGGTTTTGTATACAAGGGCTTGCTTCAAGATGGATCCATTGTGGCTATAAAAAGGCGTCTATTTGCTCTGACACAAGATTTCGTCCTTGAGGTAATAAAATATGTAATGAAGTGTCTCTTTGAATGTCATAGTATATGTATGAAAACTTGAAAACTAGCATCCCTCGCTCCAATATTGCCACATATGAAGGTTTAGAAAGCTTTTACTAAGTATTTTGATTGAATGGCAGGTGAATCAGATAGCTCATATTCACCACACCCATCTTGTGAAACTCATAGGCTATTACGAAGATAGCTATCAACAATTACTTGTATATGAATATCTCCCTAACGGCAATGTAGGGAGTTACCTATATGGTACTCTTCCCCTCTATGTTTATGTGAAATTTGTTTCACCTTGCTTTATATATCTTTAATGCTTAATGCATGTGGTTATGCAAATATGCAGACAGTGAAGGTTTACCTATTGGAAGGTTAGACTTGTGGCGAAGGATATCTATTGCTTTAGGCGCGTCCAAAGGTAAACTTATCTTTATCTTGGCTATGATTTTTGCTTTTTGTTGTATTTTTTCTTTTGGAATTCAACACAGTCAATTCAGTCTCTACTTTGCAACAGGTGTGGAACATCTTCATAGTTTGGTCCCTCCTTTGGTTCACACAAATTTTAGAACTAGCAATGTTCTGTTAGATGAAAATTACACGGCTAAGGTTGCTGATTATGGATTCTGCAAATTGCAAACACAAGTTGATAATGCTGGTTCATCTTCACATGTAGACTGCTTTCTAGACCCAGAGTATGCTACAACTTACTCTTTTATGGAATCCAAATCATTTTGACTTTGCATGTTGATTTCAAATTAAATAATGGACTTTTTCATTTCCCACATAGGTTGAGCTTTCCACAAAACTATTCGGAGAAGAGTGATGTACACAGTTTCGGGGTCTTCTTACTAGAGTTGATTAGTGGTTGTGAAGCACACCGCAAAAGCGTGTCAAACCCAGATGAAAACATAGTGTTTAAGGTATATCAAATTATATTTATACGTGCTTCCAAACTTGATGGATGTTGGATTTTTCCACTTGAAGTTTACTTATCCAAACTATAATTAATAATTTGAAGGCAAAAAATAGCGTTGACTTGGACAACTTTGTTGACATAACGCTTGGAGAGCAAGAAAAGCATGGTGCTAGACGAATGATGAAATTGGCATTGCTATGTGTGGATGTGACGAGTAGAAGACCATCAATGGCGCAAATTGTGCAAGAGTTGGAGCAGATTCAAAGAGAAATAGCTCCAGTGTATTCTCAATTCAACGAGGAGATTGGTGCCGTGACTCTAGGGAGTGAACTCTTTCAGTAAGCCTTGCGAATTGCGATGTATTCTCACTTAAGACACCATTTTTTATGTTTGTTGCACCACTATTATTGTTATGGTTATTGACTTATTGTAGGTATAATTGGTCCTGAAAGGATATTATTCATTTGTAATTATTTCAAAGTAAATAAAATGTTGAAAATAAGTAGATTTAGATAGGATAATTATAAATTTTAGCAAAAGACGTTCGTTTTCAAAATATCTTGGGTTCCCTCGCCTAACTTGTCGACTGAAAAAGAAGTGATATCAACATATCATGGATTGAATAGAAGCCACACTATATATTTGTTTTTGTTTTTTTAATCATTGAACTATATTCTGTTTAAATACCTTTTAGAAATGATGATTTTAAAACTATTATAAATTAATTAAAACAAATATTTGGATGAATAAATTAATAAGTACGATAATAATTTAAGTTAATTAATATTTGTTGGGTAACATTTGTCTTTATTAATGTTGGCAGACTGCTGTTGCTTACAAAAAAATCTATTGATATTGATATTGTATAATTCTATCAAATTTACTATTCATATATTTTTTAAAGTAAATAAAATTGAAAAAGAGTAATTGATATGGTGTGTACCATGAGAAAAAAAAATCTATTTAATTGACGTATTCTAAAAAATAAAATTCTCCTTCCGTCCCACAATATATAATGATCATTCTAAGTTGTTTTACATGGACAAAAAATATATATAGATAAAAGGAAATTATTTGTTGACTTGGATATGCAATTTGCTATATTATCATGCATATCAAAATGAAAAAAATAGTATTTATAATATATATTTGTGAAATTAATTTCTGAATTTACAAATATAAAAAAATATTTAAAATGAATTTTAAATTTTAGTTTATTGATAATATAATCAGTATCTAATTCGTAATTGAATGATCATAATTAATTGTTAAATCTGATTTATGATTTTTAAATTAGTTATTATGAGTTTCAATAATACATATAAAATACAAAAAAATATTATAAAGAATTTAAGTTTTATTTTATTTATAATGAAAATATAAATTGAAATACTAAATATGCCATAATAATTCAAAATTTTTAATTTAGCACTAGCTAGTCTTTCATAATGAAAAATATAAATTGTAAAAATGAAAAAAATAAATTGAAATACTAAATAATGAAAATATAAATTGAAATACAAAAAATATTTTAAAGAATTTAAGTTTTATTTTTTGTTTGTAAAAATTGTATTGTTATGATAAAAACAAAACTTTGTTAATGAGCCTGTAGGTGCACTAGCTAGTCTTTCATACCCAATACAATTGTGGCTTACAATTGCCTTGCTGTTATTTTTCATATGATAGAAAGCTATTTGATTTAAAATTCTTTAGAATCTTATAAATTTATAATTTTTTTAAAATCTTATAATATAAATTCATCAAATATAAACTATTCATGAAAGTTTTTTTAAAAATTTGATAAATAATAATAGTTTTATATAATTTTTCAAAATTCACATATTTTTTTATATCAAAACAATCTTTTAAAATCTGAATTTAATACATTCTTTTAAGTTCTCGATTTGGTAACAGAATTTAAAATTTATTATATAAATAGTATTGTAAATAGATATTAAAACTAAAAATATTCAACACAACAATTAATTATCAATAAAAAAAGCATTTGTGTAGTGGAATAAAATTAATTAAGAAAACCAAGATTTCAATATGTCAATGAATTTGCAATAAAAAGTCTTGAGAGTTAAAACTGGACAGTTTTTTGAGGCAAGGAACGGTGGCGTGATAAAGAGGATTGATTTGTGTTTTGTTCAGCCCTGAGTTGAAAGTCAACGAAGTTTCATAGCACACACTCACACCCTCAGATCTCTCTTCTCTTTCTGCAATTCAATTATTGTTCCCTTCACTCTCACAATGCGAATCCTCGTTGTGCTCTCTCTCGCCACCCTCCTCCTCTTCTCCTCCCTCTCTCTCACCCTCTGCGATGACCTCGCCGACGACGAGGACCTCAGCTTCCTCGACGAGCCCTCCGCTGCGCCGGAGCACGGGCACTACCACGAAGATGACGCCAATTTCGGCGACTTCGAGGAGGACCCGGAGGCGTACAAGCAGCCCGAGGTGGACGAGAAGGACGTCGTCGTTTTGAAGGAGAAGAACTTCACCGACTCCGTCAAGAGCAACCGCTTCGTCATGGTCGAGTTTTACGCGCCATGGTGCGGCCACTGCCAGGCCCTCGCCCCCGAATACGCCGCCGCCGCAACGGAGCTCAAGGGCGAAGACGTAATTTTGGCGAAGGTGGATGCCACCGAAGAGAATGAATTGGCGCAGCAGTATGATGTTCAGGGTTTCCCTACTGTCTACTTCTTCGTTGATGGCATTCACAAGCCTTATAATGGCCAAAGGACCAAGTAACTCTCTCTCTCTCTCAGCTTTGGATTTTTATTGGATCTGACGATTTATTTTTGTTTAAATTTGATTGGAATGCAGAGATGCTATAGTGACGTGGATTAAGAAGAAGATCGGACCTGGTATATACAACTTGACTACAGTGGAGGATGCTCAACGCATCTTGACCAACGAAACTAAAGTTGTTTTGGGCTTCCTCAACTCTTTAGTTGTAAGTATTCACATTCCGATTTCTTTGTGCATCGTTGGATTCATGTTGGTTAATCTAGAATCATGTTGAAATACCAGTTAACATGAATTTAGCTAAATGTTAACATTTTTGGTTCCACATTAGGAAATGATTTTATTTTGGGTCCAGAATTGGTTTTGAGTTGAAGTAACTTTAGATTGCTGCTACGTTAGATCAAAATTTTATACCGAGTTTTGCTACTAATTTGTTTAATTGTTTTTAGAATAAAAACATTCAAGCATAACTCAGATCACTTTAGAATTAGTTTTGACCAAAATCAATTTGATAAACGCTCACCCAAAAAACACACATGAGACTGACGATATTGGAATATAAAGGCCTTTTGCAAAAGTTGATTTGATTATCTGGATTAAATTATAGGCTTGACTCTTGAGCTGTAATACTTGAATGACATTGTTGGATTTTGTGCTTTATTTATCTTGTGATGCATAATTTGCAGGGTCCTGAGAGTGAGGAGCTTGCTGCTGCTTCAAGACTTGAGGATGATGTCAATTTTTATCAAACTGTGGATCCTGATGTGGCAAAGCTTTTCCATATTGACCCAGATGTTAAGCGCCCAGCTTTGATCCTCGTCAAGAAAGAGGAGGAAAAACTTAACCACTTTGGTTTGTTTTTTATTTTCTCATTCTTAATCTTTATTTCTTTGCCAGGTTTTTTCCTTACTTGTAGACTTGATGTATTTTCACTCTGTCTCTGCAGACGGCAAATTTGAGAAGTCGGCAATAGTGGACTTTGTCTTCTCCAACAAGCTTCCTTTGGTAACAATTTTTACAAGAGAAAGTGCCCCATCAGTCTTCGAAAATCCAATCAAGAAACAGGTAGGTATTTATATACATGTATTTTATTATATTGTAATCTCTTGAAGAAAAATATTCTTGATAACGTTGCTCTGTGTTTGAAACTTCACTTTTAGTTGTTGCTGTTTGCAACTTCAAATGATTCAGAGAAGTTGATCCCAGCATTTAAAGAAGCAGCAAAATCTTTCAAGGGAAAGGTATATTTTTTACTGGCTACTAACTATTACACTCTGTAATGCCATTCTTTCTCTGGACAAATTGGCATGTCTTTAATTTCAGAAATCAAAACAGTACAAATAAAATAGAATTCATTGTTTTAAATGCGAATTCAGGGGCAGGGTATTGCTTAGTAGGTCATGAAAGCATATTGAGAGGAAGGAGTTCTGAAATATAGTTAAGAAGATGGCATGGGATTGAGTTGAGTGGTGGATGTAGTTTTGTATGGTTGTTTGCTAAACATATATAGTGGATAACTAGGTAAAAAGTAAGTTTAAAATCTTATAGGTATGGTAATTGCTGAAAGTTTGAAAGCAAGTTCTTATTTGATTAGCTTTAGGTCAAGATGAGTACAGAATTAAGTGCTGTGCAGAACTGTTTCTAAGCTAATCGCTTTTGACCTTCATCGTTTCTTGTTTTCTCATATCTCTTTCACTATCCATCTGTTTCATTCTATTTTATTTGATATTTTAAAAAACGCACTAACATTTAGCTAGCAAATATTTTGGGTAAAGTTTGTTTAAAACCAATTTTTAAAAACAATTAAGTCCAAGTGAAACATGTTCAATTTATATAGATTGGCAAAACTTAAACTTGACCAGTTATGAACTTTTTACCATAGGTGTATACCTTACTATAACTATAAGTAGTGACACTGCCCGATTTTACTAATAAAAATCTCATATATCTTTCATTTAGCTGTTGCCCCAAAAGGGTACTTAGATTTTCCATAACAATTTAATTGTGTTGCAGTTGATCTTTGTATATGTGGAAATGGATAACGAAGATGTTGGAAAGCCTGTTTCAGAATACTTTGGTATCAGTGGGAATGCTCCAAAAGTATTTGTTTCTTCCCTGCTTTAATTTTTTTTTAATGATAAGTCATGAAATTCATTACATTAATGTTACATCCTTTATATAATTTGGAAGTATATTTAAGTAACCAGTTGAATTTCCAATATAGGTACTTGGGTACACTGGGAATGATGATGGAAAAAAATTTGTGCTTGATGGAGAGGTGACTGCTGACAAAATTAAGGTGCTTTTTGTTACCCTTTTTGCCTAATGTTCTGTTAATTTTGCTAACATGTTAATGTTAGGGAACGTACATGGATGGTTTTCCTATCACTTAATAATGTTGAAAGCAATATTTTGACTAAATTTCTAATCTTCATTTTTCCACAGGCATTTGGGGACGATTTCCTTGAAGACAAGCTAAAACCTTTTCACAAGTCAGATCCAGTTCCTGAAAGTGTATGTTATTTAATTTTTCCACCATAATTATGTTCTATTAAATTAGTTTTTCATGTCTAACGTGTTTGCTAACTTGGTAACAGAATGATGGTGATGTGAAAATAGTAGTTGGGAATAATTTTGATGAAATTGTCTTGGATGAGTCAAAGGATGTTCTCCTCGAGGTAAAATTTAACCCTTTACTTTTTGTGTTATATTTGCATCTGCACATTGATCATGTTATTTAATGCTTGTTGGAATCAGATTTATGCTCCCTGGTGTGGCCATTGCCAAGCACTGGAGCCAATATACGACAAGCTTGCAAAACATCTTCGTAATATTGAGTCTCTTGTAATAGCCAAGATGGATGGAACAACAAATGAGCATCCCAGGGCTAAGGTAAACCCAAATTTTAACCACAAGTATGTGATACATGCTAGGTTTTGGATTTTCAATCAAGAATCGGAAGCCGTTATTCCTTTCTTAATCCATCTTTACTGGGTAATGAATGAAAGATGCAAGAATTTAGTGATAAATACTGATTTGTTTTAACTTTGCAGCCTGATGGATTTCCCACTCTTCTCTTCTTCCCGGCAGGAAACAAGAGTTTTGACCCTGTACGTGAATATTAAACATTACATTTTTTTCATATTCAATTTTGCTATTCTAAATATGCGTATGTATGCTTTATCATTGGGTGATTGAACTATATATAATTGGTTCAATGTGTCTGCAGATTACTGTTGATACAGATCGTACAGTGGTAGCCTTCTACAAATTCCTCAAGAAACATGCTTCATTCCCATTCAAGCTCCAGAAACCAACCTCAACTTCTGATGCCAAGGGTAGCTCTGATGCCAAAGAGAGCCAGAGTAGTGATGTGAAGGATGAACTATGAGGAGTCAAGTGATATATTTTTATTTATTGAAACTATGAGGAGTCAAGTGATATATTCTTATTTATTGAAACTATGATTCAGACAGATGATGACACAGTGACTGAGGGAGAAAATACCAAGCTGCTTCTCTCCCCTGGCCAAGAAAAACAAACAGGGGGAAGTGGGGAGAAGGAGACAACTGCGAGGCACATATGTATTACTATAACTTCAATTTTTACAACTTGGGCATTTTAGAATTTTGGGTTGAGACTTCAATAAATTCCCCCTTAAATTTTACATTTTTCCTCCGCACTTGTGTAATAATAAATAAAGTTTCATGCATCGTGTATCTACTTGATACGCTTGGTTAAATATACGCAAGGGAATCTAACAAATCACATGGACATCGTGGAGAAAAATGCTAGAAATTTTAGGTTTTCTCAGCATAGTCTCTCATCCAAGTCATTTTTTCGTTGTGCGAGACTGCATCTAATGTGCAGAGGCAGTGCACAGGTGAATTGGCTATATGCTTATAGTGATTGGCTTTAAATTGAAAAATTAACTCAATCTGTTGGCAGGCATCGAGTTTCTTATCTTAAAATATGTAGAGTTTATTTATTTTTATATGAAAAAAGTAGGATAGGATCAATTGATAACTGATCAGCATCGAATTGTGTACAAATACACCTTTAAAAATGATTTAAATAATTATATTATTATTATTACAATATTTTATCATGAATGATTTAGTTAATGAATAATTATGATCTAACAGTTAAATTTATAAAACATCATATCATAAAATTATTGAATAAATGTATAAACAAATTAAGTCTACACCAATCCCTTCTTTTATGAAACAAACAAATAATTAATTGCCGTGCGTGAAGGAGCTTTAATTAAAATTCATGAAATTGAAACCTATAAATGGCGTTTGCGTGTTTTGAACATTGCATTGCATCACGGCCATTGATAGCTTTCCATTATTTAAACCAAGTTGACGTTTGGGAAATCAGAGTGGACGAGGTTTGCTTTTCTTTTGTTCCTTGTATTTAGACGCCAAATTATTATATAACAAATGTGCGAATACACTATCAACATATCTTTGCCTTCAGTGGAATTAGACTTAATTTTCTTAAGTAAAATATTCAAATATTGTGAAGGAAAAAGCATAATTAAAAGAAAAAACTTTACTAATAATAAAGAGTCAGGTTTCCTAAAAAAAACATTAATCATATGCAAAGTTAGTGGACTCTACAGTGACCCAACCAATATGTAAATACACTTATTAAGAATAAAATTGAAAGTTTAAGAAATTTTTTTATTAAAATACTAAATATTATTTTTCATCAAATGTTTTTCATTAATCAATTCTTTCACAAATATTTTTCAAAGAATATTTATAAAAATCCTCCTATAACATCTTAGTTACTAATCCTGCTACTTCTAATGTGTTTTATATTTTTTAAAACAAAATATGTACATTTTATTTATAAGATAATAGGATGTGTAAGAAGATTAATCATCTAATTTTAACCTTAAATTTTTGAACAATTGATTTTTTTATTTGTATATAATTTTCTATTATCTATTTTGCAATTTAGATTTAGGAGCACAGTTTGTGTTTTCATTTTGTTTTTATTTGTTACCAAACTTCAAAATGCAATTGGCAATTTGAGGGAATAATGTTATATATTAAATACCAATTTCATATCAATTAATTTAACAATCAGTCAATCTATCCTGCTCACCCAACTGGTTATTGAATACTCTCATTACTCTATTTCAGTATATTCTAGATGGTTATACTAGATCATGTATATTTGCGAAGGTCACTTTAATTATTCCGAAAGAGAAATAATACCAGCTCACTTACTAAATACTTATCTGCTTTGAAAATATTAAAAGATTGTGGTCATTTTTATTATAAGGATATCAATTTCTTATTTTTCTTCACAAAGAAACTCTCACTACTCGCCTCATTTAAACAGCAAGCAAGAACATGACAAGACCATGATACAATTTATACCCGGTGTGGGATAAATACACGGCGTATGAAACTATGAACCAACGTGCGCCGACGTAAAATAGACATGCATATTAAAATTTAAACCCGCAGAAAATGTGGAGATCTTTCCTAAATTACATGAAAAGCAAAGTTTGCTATCTCTTTAAAGAAACGCTTATGCGTGCGTCCAAATACATAGAAGGTGTAATACATCTTTAACATGAAAAATAATTTCTTTGTAAAAGAACCTTAACATCCGTAGTATTAAAAAAAAAAAAAATCTCTTTTTCTCCTTTAAATTTTAAAATGAGATCTATCATTAAAAAATGAAAGAGATATTAAAAGATCTTCAGTCCTATTTAGATTATAGATATTTTTAGTTGTGTGTTTGATTTGAGATGAAAAATTAATTTGGAATTTAAAATTAATATTGAATATATTTTCACATTTGATTAAAAGTCTTGTTGATTCTGTATTAAAATAATTTTAAATAATTTATATGTTAAATCTAATATTCTATATTAGATTTTACATAATTTAATTTTATAATAAAATATCTAAATATAATATTTTATACAAAATTTTACTTATAACTTAATTTTATAATATAATATCCAAACATAAATAAAGTAATTTGAAAATCAATTTTATTATAGTCCAACTAAACACGCAAATAAAATAGCATCAACGTGATTTTGCATCACGTCAACTCTCACGCTAGCTTCTTTAAAACCCCTAAACTTTAGTTTCTTTTCCGTTGCTTGCATTTCCTTCCTTCAGCTAATACGAATCCACTTTTCCTTCGTTACCTATCAATCCAGTGCAACAACGAATAGCGCCGTCTTTCCTTTTCTACACTGCCACGTGTCCGGTTCTGTGCCATTCTGATTTTCTTGCATATTGTGGTCTTCCCTTTCTTTTTAATTTCTTGCAGACTCAGATCTATTACGGTTTTCCATATATCTTCAACTTTTCAAACCACTTTTCTCATTCTCTTCAGAATTCAGATCCACATCATCTCTTCTTTTTCTTAGAAATAACTAACATATGTCAAGTGCAAGATTATTTCTTCTTTCTCTTCTCTTCCTCTCTCTTACACTGCACCTCGCTTTCTCTGCACCATCTCCGTCACCGTCTCCGTCACATTCCGTCCATGCTCCGAACGCTTCCCCCGCCAGCTCACCTCTAGGTTCATCGCCGCCTTTGCGGAGTCCCGGCGCCTCTCCGGCGCATTCACCAGGATCCTCTCCGGCGCCTTCTCTGGCTGACGGCAACCACATAGACGTGGGCGAGGATGACAGAGCAGAGAATTCATCATCGAGAGGAGGATTGAGCGGGAGCAAGAAGGCAGGGTTAGCGATCGGAGTAATCGTGGCGGCGAGCGTGATCGTGTTGGCAGGGATCGTGTACAAGAAGCGGAAGCAGAATATACGGCGCTCTCAGTATGCATACGCCGTAAGGAGAGAATTTCTCTAAGCACGTACATGCATAACACTCTAATTCCTCCATAGAAGTTTTTTTTTTTTCCATCTTATATATACTCCTTCCTTCCCTTCCATCTTATTCTAGATTCTTTCTTTTTGCTTCTCATCTGTTGCCATTGACAAATTAAATGTAATAAACATATTTTTTATTAACAAATATTAATAATTAGAATGTTAATTGTTTTTTATATAGAAGAATAATGTTTTTTTTTCTTCTTTTCTTTTAATCATTCAATTTATCTTATATCTTTACTTGTAATAAAAATTCTGTTATTTTTATTTTTATATTTTTCAATATTAATAATTTGATTTCATATTTTTTTTATAATAAAAATATGAAATGCATTGATTACTGTCATGAAGAAGAAAAATTTATAGGAAATTATATATTTTTCTGATATCCGTCTATGGGTTGGTTGAGTGCACCCTTGTTAATCCATTTTATGTACCATCGATGTTTGGAAATTGGAAGATTATTGATTAAACTGAACTCTTCTAAATATATACAATATATTTTTTAAAATATTATATAAAAAATTGTTAAACATTTTCTTAGAGATTATTAAAGGATCAATAAATAAAAAATATTAAATAGAACCAATACCTTCATCTAATAATAAATTATGATATATGATAAATTTATTGACTTTTATAAAATTATCTTAAAAATCATAATAATAATAATTTATGATTAAATGACTATATAAAATTATTTTATGATGTCAATACATTATCATTAAATTCTATTAAATATAATATAAATATATTGGTAATGAATCTTAAATTATATATATATATATATATTTACTTTTTACTCTATTCCTTATACATTATTCTTAACATAATAATTAACAAGATCAAGAATATAATTAATTTCAACATTTTATATTAAAATTAAATATTTTATTGTATAATTAACTTCTGTTTATATCAGCGAGTATAGTAGAGATTTGGCATGTACTCGATTTAGTTTATTATAAAAATATTTTTTATTTTTATAATTTTTTAAAATGATTGTTTCTCTAGAAGCAATTTAACTAAATAATTACTTAATAAGGTCATTTTTTTGTGAATCTTAATAAGGTCATCTGGTCGAAATTGAGAAAGAGAAAACGTTACAACTACATCAATGAATACATGGCTAGGTTTGGCTTCCGCATTGGACAGTAATTGCACACCAATACTATTTGCTGAAATTTTTGCTCCCAAAGAAGAAAAAAAAAAAGATAATTCATGTATTGTGGTTAATTTGGTTGATTTTTTTTATAAAAAAAATAGTCTAAATCAAATATAAAAAAAATACTGGTATAAAATAATGTGATTCAATTCAATTTATTTTAAATGTAATATCACATTCAAACTAAATTCGTGTATATTATAGATCATATTATCATCAATAAAAGTTTAATTAACACTATATAATACTAAAAAATCTATTAAGTAAAATCAATATAAGTATTTTTTTTTTCACCCATGGTTTATAACGATATTCCGCTAGCACTAATACCGTTACAATATACTGATCCCCCCTCCCCCTTTTTCTTTATTTACAAAATGACACATGTATATTCTTGAAACTGATGAAAGTCTTCTCCATTTCTAAACCATAAAGCAATGTCACATGCAGAGTATTTATTTGCTTCTATCTTTAGTAAACATCATAATTAAATTCAAATATCCATAAATATTCATCCCGGTCTAAACTAAATTTTAATGAGAAAATCCACTTAAATCAATCATACGACGTATGACCTATATTAATCAAATAAAATTCTTCTTTAGTACATTATAGTTTATAATTTTAATGTTTTTTGCCTGTATTAATAAATAGTAAAATACACGTATAATGTACATGTTGTAAATTTTTTTAAACTCAATTTGATCCCTCGTTATACACATTGAATTGTTTTTTTTTTTCAGCCAACAGAATTTTATTAATGAGTTACCAGTTGTACCGGCAACCAAAACATGATTATGTTATACAATTATCACACACCCTGCATAAAAATGCACCAGCATTAAAATCCTACCCAACAATATCTCTCTCTCTAATTCCGTTTAGAGACATATCCCCAACCCCATAAATACCAAACCCGAGCCAACAACATATGTCTCAGGTTGATATTCATCCTGCAACATTAAAGCCTCAACTTTAGAAATCTGAACCCGTGTCCCTCCCCAATAAAACATTCCCATTCATCTAAGAATTGAATACAAGATAATGAGGAGGTTTGTATCACAGAATTATATTGTATTCCTGAGAATATAAAGATATGTATGTTTATTCCTTTGTTGTTAGATGGTTATCGAAAAATATTTCCTTTCAGAAAAGTTGTATTCTTATTCTGATGTCTACATAAATTTTATTCTCATGTTAATAAGACGAAAAAGTTATCTCATGTGAACGTGACAAATTATTTTTTAACTACTATAACTTTTTTTTTTTAAATTGTTAGGAAATCCGAGAATAAACACTTAAAAAACTTAATATCATAAGTCTTAATATTTTGAATTAAAATGTGATGTTAAATTTATTTATATAATTATTCAGAATTTTTTGGTGTCAATCTCTTCTATGTTTACCCACTTAGATTTTTCAACAAAAACTCTAAAAATATTCTTAAAAATGTTAAAAATTAACTAAACATATTTTATATATCTCAAAGAATAACATTTCCAACTACAACGTTCTCGGATATATGATTCCCAAAAATACAAAATGATTCTTGTGAAACAAACACACAAAGGAAAGGAAAAGAGGAAAGAAAAGATTGAGTTTAGCCTCCAACCCAAGACTTGTATCTTATTGCCTCCAAAACAGAATCCAGGTCAAGTAATTAATGGCGGAAGATGATGTTGAATTGTAATGCGTGAAAGAACAAAAAAAATGTACTGTACATAACTAATTCGACATTTTCATGTGTTATCTTTAATAACTTTTTTTTAAACGATGTTATAACAAATTATAAAAAGAATTAGAATAGATAGATTTATACCAATATAAATTAAATTATTTTTTTCACTATTTAATAACTTTCTTTAAATAATTGTTTTACAAAATGCATTATTAAATTCAAAATTTCTATCATATAAATATAAAAAATTCACAATAATTTGAAATTATGTAATATTTTATTGATGTGACAAAATTAATGTTATATATGATTTAAAAATATTTAATTATATTTTTATTATTTTAAACTTATTATTGGGTTAAACACAAATATTTTAAATAAAGAATAACTATAATTTTGTAGTTAAATTAATAAATAAATCACTACAAAAAATGATATTTTTGTGGCGGCTAAAAAAACTATTTCTTACTGTTAAAAGCCACCGCAAAATTAATTTCAGACGATTAGGATTGACTTTTAGAAGTGACGATGTTAGAAAAAATTGTGGCAACTTTTAGATAAATGTTGGTAAATATGCTAAAAAAATTTATGACAGCTAAAAGTTATCACAAAATTTATTTTCACTTTTTTTCATGTTTTCTATTTTTGGCTGTTTAAACACCCCACTAGGGATGACAAAACGGGCTTGGCCAGCAGATCAGCCCGTTTGGCCTATAAAAAAATGCGGACGGGATTGAGATTTTGAGTCCACATTCATTAAACGGGTTGGGCCAACCTGGTCCACAATAATGTGAGTCAAATGTGAGCCAGGGCCGGGCCAACAGTCCACCAATAAAAAATAATAAAATATTTAATAGGTAATTAAATGAGTGGCTTAGAGGGAGAGTGACTAAGAAGAAATGAGTGATTTTGAATCCCTAACCCTAATACATTTCTATTTGGAACCTAATAATGAGCTATACTACATGTACAAATATGCTTTGATTGGCTGCATCATTGTGAAGCGAATTTCTTATAACCTGTTAAGACTTAAAAGCTAATTGAAAACAATTGTTAGACATGTATTCCCTACTTGCTTTTACTTCTATTAGGCATGTATTTTATATTAAAAATCATTGTTATAGGATTAAGTTAGTACATTATTAATTTTTAGTATAAATAATTACATTTAATTTTTTTAATAATTTTTTACCTTTTTTTAAAAAAATATCTTTTTTTTATTTTTTAAGTGGACTGGCCCGCTGGCCCACTAACCCACTTTAAAGTGGGACTGTCTAGTATTTTCAACCCACTTTACAAAAGTGGACCAGTCCGACCCGATCCGTTTTGGATGGGCTGACTCACTTTGTCATCCCTACACCCCACAAAGTGCATTTTTGTTTTTTTTTTGTTGCCAAAAATTGTATTTTTATTTGTGTGTAATTAAACCCGATGAGTAATTAAACCTTGTAAAATTGAAAGAAAAACATATTTTAAACCAGAATTCCTAGATCTAAGTGGTTTGTAAAGTATACTCCTGTGAAGATGAGGTGGGGGATGCCTAAAAGAAGAACAAAAAGAGGACAGTTGACCAAACAATTCCTATAAGTATGGAGAAGTAGTAAACAAGTCCACTGTGTTTCCCAACCAAGTGGAACCATAACTAAATATTTGATAAATTTGGATTGGAAAAAATGCAGTGATCAGAGCGATAACAAGGTTTATCTAATTATCCATCCTGAAAATCGAACTAACTTGTATAACACTTTTCTAATTTTCAGATGATATACTAATTGACCTAGATTTTCCTAAATAAAACTTGGAACACAATATGTGTAGTTAGATGCCAGATATGCAATGAATTGGTATTTACTTATTACCTTGCACTCCAGCTGAAGTTGGGAACCTCTCCGAGTCGTGTCTTGTAATTGAATAAAAAGCAAATCAAGTTCTTCCCGAGGTTTGGCAGCATCATGAAGTTTTTCTTGCCAGACAAAACAAGAAAGGAGAGAAACCATCTCCTCCACCTTTATGTCCTTTAAGACACCATTGAACATGAGCTCTGTTAGGGTTAATTCTCATTTGCACTACTAATTTCACAAGCAACCTTCCCTTTTAATTCCACCTCATTGTCACTTGTAGCATATCTGCAATGAAGATCTGAAGTGAATATCATTTTTATCTACAAATTCAATCCAATGGGACTGCTGAAATAATCTGATAGAAAGAAGCATATATAAAAGCCATAAATTTTTGATAAACCCACAATTGGACATTAAAGTTGGCTCTAGGATATTGAGGTTTATCGGATAGATCTAAGAACTGCATGAGAGTATTCTGTCACCAAACACATATGGAACTGTTGATATAAAGATGCATTGGTGTCTTTAACTTAATGGGGTTAAAGCAGAAAACAAAAATTACAAGAACAAAAAAATAAAAATAAAATCAGCAAACCGTTATGTACTGACTTGAACATCCATTTTGTTGCATTTTTTATGGGGGAAATAAGAAACACAGTTTGGGAGAAAAAAACACAAAAAGCAGAGGATGACTAATCCACCTTAACAGAGGCAGATAGAAGGCTTCAAAATGACAAACAAAAAAGGACCAAATGGTATTATGTTGCATTTGTGCACAAAAATTGAGATAATATTTCAAGGAAACACCTAATTCCTTTCAGGACTATGTTGGCAGAAACTTCTGATATAAAGTAGCTCAAAATAGAACACGAACAACTATCCAAGTCAAAGCTTCAAGGTCTTCCAGCATAACAAAAAAAAAAAATGAAGGGGTGGGGGAAAGAACAAAAGTACTTAAGAAGTTTCATTACCCAAGCCTACGAAGAACTCTCTTTCTTGCCTTAAGTTCGTCCTTGAAGGCTAAAGCTGAAGAAGATCTTAATGTTTTCTTCATGGACTTTATCTTTGCAGTCAGTGCTTGCTTCCTCTGTAAGACTTTCAATTTCTGTTTTATAAGTGGTGACTTTGCAATTTCATGCTTTTCAAATAGGCTCTCCAAAGCCTCTATTATACGGGATGCTTTTTTTATATGAACTGCTTTGAATCTGATAAAAATCAAAATAAAGAGTGTGTAATTGGGAAAGATTCAAAAGGAAATAAGGAATAAATGAATAGATGAGCACAATACCTTCATGTCTTCTTCAGGATCTAGAAGTGGCAATCCTTTCTCACCAAATCTAGTAAGAGTTTCCAACACTTTTTTTAGTGTGTTTTCTTGAGCTTCCAATCGCAAAAGATCCTTCGTTATATATAGACCCAAACTACTTATTGTATTGATCTGGAAACAACACATAATTTACTAATCATTATTTAACATAAAGCCTATACAATTCCATTAAATTCAACATTTTAACAATGGATTGGATAGAGGCTTCAATATCAGATCGAAAATACTGAATTTAAATCCCATGTAAGCTTCAAAGGAACAACTCTAAAATTAAAAAAATTAAGAATCTACTATCCAATGTTATGATGTATTTATAATGTAAATAAAAAGCAATGCTCAAAACAATGACAGAAAACACATCCACCCAACCATGCAAAACAAAGTTTTGAATGTTAGCATCATATGCTTCCTACACTAGTTTTCTCTTTTCCCTTGGAAATTTTCATGAAATTATCTGATCTAACAATTTAAGGAGAATCCCAAGGGTATGTTCGGTAGTGGAAATTTGGAGGGAAAGGAAAGAAAAGGTAAAATTTTCATTTGATAAATATTCTGTAATTTGATAGCTTAAAAATCAAAAGAAATAAAATGATAGATTAACATAAACTTGATGCCATAATCTTGTGTTTATTTGCATAAACATTATATAACTCTTTTACTATAACAATAAAAAAATGTCAACCTTTTCCTTTGCCTCCAAAACTCCACTCTTGAACATACCCTAAAAGAAATATTTTAAGAACTATTATGGAATAAGATGCACAATTAAACTACTAATTAAATAGGAAACTCATGTTGGTTGAGAAACTTGCTATTTTTATTGCAACCTAATAAGTGAAAAGCATAAAAGTTACAGCAAGAACCTCAGTCTTGTTATTAGAGGTAAAAGAATTCTTGTTTTACAACCATAACTAAATGTCTAAACCAAATGACAGATTTGGAAACATCTTACTGTTGGAAATGAAATATGAAAAAAAAATCATTTAAAGTCCTAGCCTTGCAGATATATTACATCATTTAACAGTTTAAAAGACTTTACTTGAGAGATATGAACAGAAACCACCAGAGGTTCTCCAACTTCTTTCAGAAGAACAATCTTAATAGATTATTTTTCCAATTTTATCTTTCCTCACAACACATCTCGTAAGAACATTAACATTGTAAGATGCATCTACATATTTAACGCTTGCATCATCTGAAATTGTTTTTTTTTTGTGACTTTTATGATAAACAAACTAAAATTCTAATATACAAGAGTCTAATATACAAGAGTCTATATAAATCACCAGAAGCCATTAAGAATTCTCACCTTCAGAAACACTCTTAACCCTTTCAAAATTAATGACCAACCCCCAAGTCAACTAGTCCTCAATAAAAATGCGGGGGGGGGGGGGGGGGGGGGGGGGGGGGGGGGGGTAGATCTTCATCACTTGATGTGCATTCGAGAGAAACGAGCCTACTAGGCTGTAAAAAGGGTAAACAATGCCTTAGAGATAGCACAATGTCACAAACCTCCTTATTCAAAGCTCTATGTTGCTCAAGCAGATTAAAAATAATACTTCAGACTGTTTTCTTCGTCAATAACAATTGATTCCCTCTCTTCTTCAAGAGTCTTTATTTGTTTCGGTATATGCAAAAAAATAGAAGAAAAAATATACTTTTTCTAGATCAGGAACAACTCATATTTCTAGCCTTCTTAAATTTAAACAAACCTCAAGATCAGGAATGGCACGATCAGCTTGGAACTGAAAAAAAGAATTACGTAGCAAATTTCCAGGATCACCATCTTCACACTGCATTTGGTTCAAAACCATGTTGTAGCCTAAATGAAAGGCACTGAAAATGCAGGGGAAGGAAAACATAAAACTTATGTAATAGAGATAACAATTTATTTATGCAAGCTACAATATGAAAAATAGATAACATTTCTTTTGGTGGATGAACATCATATTATCAAAAGCACATATCATCATGCATTAGATTTTGAACAGTCTCCATTATGGATAACAAGTACTAGATAGTCAAGAGCACCAACAAGAAATCTGTTTCCAAAGTTTCAGAATCATTAAGACTTTAAGTCTTTAACAAAATGGATGGGTAAACCATTATTTGGCAGAACCTTGTAAGATATGAAATTCTTCAAAATTAAATTAAACCAACAAGAAATAATACTTGGCAGCATAATACTTGGCAGCATGAGAATGAGGAATAGGATAATAGCCAGCGCGGTGAGGCAAGTCACCGAGGTGGGAAGAAGAAGAAGGCGACTTAACCACTTGAAGAAAGAAAGATGGGAGTGATGTAAAAACAACATACCTGTCTGGTGGTGTCATAAGTTTACATACCAGTCAAAATGGTGAAAGCAACATAACACAAGATGAAATGCAATATACAATAAATATTATAAATAGGCCAATAGAAATTTGGGTGAAGGCATTTTGTCAAACACTTCATAAGCAAAACACATTTTGTCAAACACCTCAAGGAATGGTACAAGAGCAACTTACCAGCTTGAATTTGTAATTAGTGATTAATACTGGGTTTAATGTATAAGCTCATAAAACAGAAATTTCACTTAACTTTCATGTACATCATGCTTCATTTATAATAAAGTGACGACTAATTATTATTATTATTATTGTTATTACTATTATTATTATTATTATTATTATTATTATTATTATTATTGTTATCATAATAAGATGTTTGGGAAAATAATCATGACTCAAACTCATACTTCGTGAGCCTTAGAACATTTTAAAAAGAAGTTGATCTTAGAACACAAAAGGCAGTTCATACCTGATTCTGCCGACTGTTCATTTCATCTCTAAACTAAGCAAAGGCATGTGGATCAAAACCAAGAACATGCATAACCTGAAAAAAGATCAAATATGATGAACAATCTTCGATGTCTCAACTAAGATGAATGTGAAGGAAACCCAAAAAATGGGTGGGTGAAGAAGGAAAGAAGGGAGAGAGACTGAGATGGAGGATGAATATGAAACATTTGTTGAATGGCGCTTGTGTGTGAGCTGAGGGAGTTTGGAGGTTGATTTTGCTGGTTGCAGGTGAGGTTATCACACGCGGATGAACCAGCTGAAGGGGCCTGAGGCTGGCTGTGGAAATGACACATCAGCAAAAGGAATGTTGTTTTATTACTATGTATAGACTGTAACATTTGTGACGATTTATTGAGATTGTCAAAATAAAACCGTCAGAAAAACACTATTGTTTTGTATGTTAAAGAATTAATAGTGTAATAAATAATAAGTCTACGCAAATAAATCCCTTAAATATATCAATCCCTAAAGGAATGCATTTTTTGTCCTCTATAATATTCAATTTGCAATTTTAGTCCATTTATAAAATAAAGAAATAGAATATTAAAAAAAGATAGATAATAAACATAATTAATAATATTTAACAATGCATGGGAGCAAAGTGTGCACAGGGGTTCCTCTACTAATACAAAAAAGGCATTCTACATCGATTCTTTATCCCTTACAACGACGATTCTACGACCGTCTTTGTAGGCAACATCGTCGAAAGTCATGACTTTCGACGATGATTCTAAAACCATCTTCGTAGATTAACATTTCTAATACTGGTCCTTAAGGGAATTGTCTTAGAAGATGATTTTTTGAATTTTTTTTTATTAGACATCTTTATAAGACAATTTTTAGGAAGAATCGCCTTAGAATGTGACATCCTAAGACGATTTTCTTATAACCGTCTTAGTAGATGATTTTTTTTTAAAAAATGAACTACTTGTTACTAAGACTGTTTTAGGTAAAATCGTCTTAGAATGTGTTTTTTTTTTTTTTAAATTATACATCTTTCTATGACAATTTTGAAGAAGAACCCAAAACCATTTTAAAAATGGCAATATTCTTTAATTTTTTCACCCATCATATATATATATATATACACACACACACACACACACATACATACAAGACACTTGTTCTTAGCCCACAAGTGGTGATGATGAAGGTCATGACCCTAAGACTTAACTCATGGTCTAAAATCCACAATACAGGACAAGAGAACTACCAATATATCAACAATATATTTTCAATGCCACAAGTGTTAATAAAATACTGAAAATAATCTATACAAATGTAGGCCAACATACTAAGTGTAGTCTCAAAGTTGTACCTTTTTTGCATTGAGGCATTGACATCCTTGATTTTCCTTGAAGGATGGATATATATCAACAAAATTTAAGGTATTTTCTGTCACTTCCTGGGTCAGTTTTCCCTCCAATGAGCAGTGTTTTTTTCCCTAAGATACCTTGTCAATTTATCATCAAGTATAAGAGACTTGAAATAAGACAAAAATCATCATCAATTATTATTATAAAATTAAAACAAAAGTCTGTTCATCACTCTCAAGTTTCTATTTACTACTTTGAACCATATTCTTTATGATTTTCCTTTTTATTTTTTTGTCTAATATCTCTTCCTATGAACATTTACACAAAGTATCTTTTGTAGGTGGAGGACTCGTGGCGGAAGCTAGGGTTTAGGAAGAGGAAAATTGGAAGACTCGGAGCGCGAGGGAGGGGTGTTTGAGGGCCTTGAGGATTTCAGAGCCTTCGAGAGGGGTGAGGGAGAGGGAGAGGGAGGAGAGGTATTAATAGATGTCGGAGATGGGGTCGGGGAGGGTGGTGGAGGGGGAAGGTACAAGGGAGTCGAAGAGTTAGAGGGAGAGTGAGAAACGAGACAAGGGAAAAATATATGTAATATAAATAAAATTAAAATTACTCACTTTTAAGACCAAATAAAACCATCTTAAAATAACAGTCTTCTAAGATGGTTTCTACAAAACCGTCTTAGAATTGTAGTTTCTAAGTCGGTTTTTACAAAACTGTCTTCGTTGAAAAGTCACATGTTTACAAAATTGCCACCATCTTATTTTCTAAGATGATTTTCTAGGAACCGTCTTAGAAGAAGCGTCGTTAAAAATACTTATTTTAGTAGTGCTCGCCTCTCACACTTATTATCTGTTGATATTGTTTCCTTCCTTTTTTGCAAGACCACAAATAAAGAGGTTGAAATTATTCATAATATATTTAGCACTTTTGAGAAAGTGTTTGCCTCAGTGTTGATTTTGCCAAGTCAAAAATTTTCTTCAGCAAACATACTCAGCAAAGCGTCAAAGATAATATTTCCAGCTTCCTAGGTGTTTCTGAACGCTTAGGAACATTGAAATATTTAGGACCACCATCAATGATTGGAAAAATGAAAAAAGCTATGTTCAACTATCTAATTCTGAGAGATAGGATCTGGAACAAAATAAATCATTGGTCTAGCAGACACCTATCAAAAGTTGGGAGAAAAGTTCTACTTAAATTAGTGGCCCAGGCAATCTCATCCTATTGTATGAGTAGCTTTTTGCTTTCTACTTCCCTAGGTGTTGAGATTCAAAACATGCTGAATTCTTTTTGGTGGGCCCAAATAAGAATTATGGAAGAGAGATAAATTAGCTTAAGTAGGATTACTTAACCATGAGAAAAGAACATGGAGATTAGGGTTTTTGTCATCTTTATGGCTTTAACTTAACCATGTCAGACAATTTCGGAAATTCCTATTTGACCAAGATGCTATGGTAACTAGAGTCTTCAAAGTTAAATACTTTCCTTAAGGGAACTTTTTGGAAGCTAACTTGAACCACAACCCAAACTTTACTTGGTGTAGCATCTATTCTTCATAGACGGTGGTTAAGCAAGCATTAGGTGGCATTTGGGAAATGGTAAAAGCATCAATGCATGGAATGATCCTTGGTTACATGATACTGACAACCCCTATATCTGTAGCGACAAGAGAGATGGTTCGGAAAATCTTAAAGATTGTGCACTCATTGAGCCTACTATTAAAACTTGGCCCAATGATGATATTCAACGTATTTTCAATTCGGGTGATGTTGACAAGATTCTATCCATGCCAATCCATTTTTTGGAGGATGAAGACAAGATGGTATGGAATTATAGCAAGGACGAAGATTGCACCGTCAAGTTCGGGTATTATCATGCCATGGAATCATTGATTTCTCACTTACATGTGGAAGGTGACTGGAAGCTCATTTGGGATATGCATTTCCCTCAAAAAATAAAGCTCTTTATATGGAGATTGGTTTGAGACTGCCTCCCAACTAGACTCTGGTTATGTGCAAAAGGAGTTCTATTCCCCATCATTTGCCCAAAGTGCAATAGGGAGCCAAAAACAGCATGACACACTTTCTTTGGATGCTCAAGAATTGCTGCTCTTTGGGATGAAGCTCAATGTTGGTGCGTAAATCCAACCAATAGCGGACAACTTAAATTTTATTTTCACGCTTTGCACTGTTACATATGTAACTTTTAGCAACATTTTTTGTTTAACACTTAATAAAAATGTTCCTAAAAATATTTTGTCATATTTAAAAAATGTTATCAAATTATAAATAAATGTTACTAATATGTTTTTATGATATTTTATCAAATGTTGTATATATATAGTTCATGCTTTTAAAGTTTAAAAATGTCAAAAAAGACTTTAACAGCATCAGTTATATCCAACATTTGTTAAATATTGTAAAAATATTAGTAGCATTTATTCATAATTTTATGACATTTGTTAAATGTCTCAAAAAATTTTAGTAACATTTTTATTAAGTATTAGTTAAAAAAATGTTGATAAAGATTACATGTAATAGTGTTGGTGCATTTGGTGTCCGTCAGAATGAAAAAAGTATGGGATGATATTGAGAAACCAGCTATTGTTTCATTTAATTTAGCCAAAGACTATATCTTTCCCAGGAGAGGAATGCTTCCAAATCCAGAATTGTTGGTGGACATTCACATATAATGTCCTCGGGTGCTAGCATTTCTCAATGGAAAAAGCCAACTGCAGGTACACTAAAGTGTAATATAGACGCAACCGTTTTTCAACAGGAAAAAACCTTTGGGCGTGGTGCTTGCATTCACAATGCTGAAGGTGCTTTTGTAGCAGCCATTAAATCCTACAGAACTGGTGTTCTTCCAGCACCAGAAGCAGGAACTTCTTTATTGGTTGCTATAACATGGGTTCATGATCTGAAGTTGCAAAAGGTTGTTTTCCAAAATGGACTGCAAGTATTTCTTTGATAGTTTGCATTCTCCATCCTCCATGGAAAGCGTGCTGGGTACTGTTATATATTAGAGCTTACAAGAATGCTGTCACCTTGATAAACAGCTCATCTTTGAGTTTGATTCCTAGACAAGCAAATCTAATTGTTGACACTCTAGCTAGGACGTCTAGATTTAATGCTAATCCACTTTCTTTTGATACTCTACCAAATTGTATTCATCAATGGATTATTGATGAAATGAGATAAGCCCTTTGCATTAAAAAAACATTTAATAATACAAGATAAAAAAATCAAATAAATGAAAAATATATGAAAATAGAGAAAAAAATATAAATGCTACTAAAAGATAAAATGTAAGAGAAAAATGATTATACATTCACATTGTAAAATTATTGAAATTTGATTTTGGAACAGATATTGACTATTTGAATCGTCACAAATCGTATTATCAAATATTTAAAGGATACACAATCATTTAATTGACGACAAATATTTAAAACTTTTCAAATATTAGGGAGCATATGCGAATGAAAAATTTATTAGGGATCAAACTCCAAATTTGAATATATATCAGGAATCAAAAATATATTTAAGTCCTAAGATAATAGTGATAAAAATTAACAAATTTATCATATATATATATTATATTAAAAATAATAATAAAAAAAGCTTTACAAGTCTTTTTCACTAGTGTAAAACATTTACTTATTGTACACCAACATAGACTATTTACCCATTCAATAAACATTTTAACAAACCAATTTAGACTAATATAATTGCTTTCGTTGAAATGTCAAATTTTTGGATTCAACCTAATCTGATAAACATACTGCACATGAGATGAATTTCTTCGTTAGTTTGTTGCCTTTCTTTTTTGGTCAACTTTGTTGGCTTAGACATTGGAACGATTGGAAGTTGGAACGTCTTGCTAAGAAATTGAGTCCACATGCAGGATGCATACGAAACCCTTATGTTAATAGCAACCAAAAGGTAATCACCTGAAATCTGAATGATGCTGCTTGGCTAATATAGACAAGTTGTATAACTGGCAATATTCCAAGAAATTCTCATTATTATATTGATGGGGGCAAAGCAATACACTGTTGTCCGTATACATGTTCTAGCTGCCGATTTCCTCACCCCAAGCTTTAATTGAGATCTTTCTCAAAAGAAACTTAAAACTAGGCTCAAACTTAAGCATTCAGTGTTACCTTACATTACATGTGTACAATAATAGGATATGACAATGATCATCTTACTAGGGCCTTGAATGCCAATCTCAAAATCAAGCTCTTCCTTTTACTCCTCGGCAGGAGGGTCCACCCATCGTCCATGTTCTTTTATTAGGTCGATCAAGGCATTGGTTGCATGCTCCATTGCAATTCCACGCTTCACCACAGTCTGTAATTGTAATAATTCCATTCAACTTGTTGTCAAAATCCATTCAGCATATATAGAAAATTGAAAACATGTTGGGTTTTCTTTTTCAGTTTTTTAAGATTTAGTACTTTGGGTATAAAGAACATGTTACCTTCCCAACATAGAGGTCAATCTTCCCGGGAGTGCCTCCCACATACCCAAAGTCTGCATCAGCCATCTCCCCTGGTCCATTTACAATGCATCCCATGATTGCAATCTGATGCAGGAGAAAGTAAACATTGTAAATCGAAGGCTTTTCTCATTTTGTGCAGATAAATCAATTAGACGGTTGCAATTGGATAGTAGGAGCATGATCTAGAGAGGAAAGGATAAGGTGATTACCGAAACACCGGGGAGGTGTGACGTCTTCTCCCGAATTTGTGCACTTACTTCTTGAAGATCAAACAGTGTTCTGCCACAGGATGGACATGAGACATACTCCTGCAAGTTCATGTTAGGAATATCAATAAATAACAAGGCTATTTCTATTTCCTAGTCAATCTATTTCTAGTCTGTGCTTGAATACATACTGTCTTTGTATTTCTCATTCTGCAGCCTTGCAACAAATTGAAAGAAGTGTTTCTAATAAATTCAAAATCCTTGTCTGGGGCTTCCAAAAGAAGTCCATCTCCAAGCCCATCCACCAGAAGGGCTCCAGCATCAGAACCAGCACCAATTACGAAGTCATCCCTATAAGAAGAAATGATTAGGTTTCACAAGTGCTACATATTTGTTGCAAATTTACCATAACTAGAAAATTACCTGTGAATCCCATTTGGGAACTGAATATGGTGAATAACAGGGAAGTTTAGAGAATTGTCGGATAGGTACTCAAATAACCTGACACCAATTCAAATTTCAAAGATATCAGGATTAGAAAAATTCAATGAAATAATGAAGCTGTAGCCTTTCTTTCTTTCCTTATGTTATCTAAAGAAAATGAAGTTAATTTTATGGAATGGAATCATATATACAAGAATTTCAGATCAATGTAGACTTGTAATTCATCAATTGTGATTTTTACTATTTAGTGCTCATCAGTGAAATTCAGAAAGCAAGGTCAACTAGTTATTCGAATTGGATTCACATTGCCATATTGTTGCAACAAATAATTAATCATTTGCAGTATTCTCACCGCCTGGCTGCATGCACTCTGCTAATTTTGTCTTCTGTATAAGGAAGGTCATGGAGAAGCATAGTAGCATCAACACCTTTAAGAATGTCCAGTTCTTCATAAGGCTCATCACCTCGTACAGACACAACCAAGCGTGTGCCTAAAAGGTCACCAATTAATATAAGATCACATGTGAGTTTTGTAATGGATGAGAAAAAGATGTTATCAAAGTAAAGTACATGTTAAAAAGAATCCAAGGAGCTTTAAATTTTAACAGATGTAGATCCCCCTTTAGCTTTTATGTTATAAATCAAAGCAAGGGATGTCTACATAATCTTCAAAACAAGTTCTGTTTAATGTTATTAAATCTGAAGAGAGGTCCATGTAACTTATTTAGAATCTAAAAATAGGGGTATCAAAATGAACAGCACCTTGTGGCAAAAGCTTATAAGCTCCGGAAGATATTTCCTTAAGGTTTACTAGAACCATGGCATTGGGTAATGGCTTTGTTAGCTGCTCTGACAAAGGAGTTATAACCCCCATGCTAATATCTATCAGTCTCTTGAGTGCTAGTTGCTGATCACAGTACCCAAAATCACAAGGAGGAAACAAAAAATCATTTCAATTGTCACAAATTGACAAAGCGAAAATAGTTAGATGGATAATTAAGCAGAACAAGTAAATGCTTCTATTTAGACTTGGCTGCCAAAGTAGAGGTTATTACAGCATCAGCATCATCTACTGGAGGAAGTTCCCGTAATAAAATTGAATCTACTGTTGCCAGATCCTGAAAATATAAGACATACTATGTCAATAACTACTTATATAGATTCACAAGAAATTCATTAAACAAACTAGAGTTACAAAAACCTTAAATGGCATGCCAACAATGAGTTTGGCAGCAAGTGACTTGTAGAGGACCTCTGGCATCTGTAAAAATCAGTGCAGGAAAAATTTTCAGAACAATACTACCCACCTCCAAATAATATGAGAAAAATAAAGAGAATGAAAATGTGATGCACATAAACAGATAAACTGATAGAGAAATCCAGTCAGACAAACAGAAGAGTGAACAAGGGAAGCATTATCCAAATGTTTTATTTTATCAGCCAACAAAGCATTATCCAAATGTTACCTTTAACTGATCCAAGGAGACTGACATGAGAACAGAACCATCACGGTGCAGTACACCTCTGTAATCCACCTCCTCACCCTATACGAAGATGGAGAGTTCAGTAATAATGTATGGGCAGTGCCAAAAGAAGGATAAAGTAAAAACTATTTGAGTTTGTTTGCAGTGTTTAAATATTTTTAAAGAGTTTATAATATAACCTCTTTTTGCACTGGCAATTGACCAGATCGGCGCTGGAAGTCAAAATAATGTCTGTGCTTTTCTTCAAAAGGTTCCTGATGGAAGTAATGTCACCAAAGGTAAGTTCTTAGTATTTGAGGAAACCAGACTTAAGAAAGTTTAGGCATGTCTAGTTGAAGTGTTATTTTGAATCATACCACCCCCTTCTGGAGTTCAGAAGCTCTCATTCCAAGATTTGCCAACCTTCTGCAAGGATCTATCTCCTCCTCTGGTGGTTCTGTGAGAGAAACCCTAATTGTATCACCCAATCCATCCTAATGAACAGCACATTGTCAACATACACTGTAAGTTGGTAATGAATGCTACACAGATGGAATAATATTTTCATTTTTATGGCAATTTGAATAAATCTCATTTAATATGAAATCAATCACATGCATACCTGAAGAAGCGTTCCAATGCCAATTGCAGACTTCATCCTCCCATCCTCACCTTCTCCAGCTTCAGTAACACCCAAGTGTAATGGATAATCCCAGCCTTGGACATACATTTCAGCCACAAGTAAGCGGTATGCCTGAACCATGATAACTGGGTTGCTTGCTTTCATAGAAAAAACAAAATTGTGATAGTCCAACTTTCGGCATATCCTTGCAAATTCAAAAGCAGATTCTACCTGTACAATCATTGCTTTGTAAGAAGGTCAATTCTTTGAGGGACACACGTGAATACACAAAAGATGTGTTGCAGATGCAGAATAAGAGGTGGAAGAACTGCTTACCATTCCCCTAGGCGAGTCTCCATAGTAGCTCATTATACGATCAGAAAGACTTCCATGGTTTGTCCCAATGCGCATTGCTCTCCCATATTTCTTACATTTCTCAACCAATGGTGTGAAAACCTGGCATTTTATAAAGCTTGAATAGGTCAAAAACTTCATATTTCAGTCATGGTATAATTAGTTCTAACAGGAATTGAAAATAAGAAAATATACTTTCCAGTTTCCACAAATCAAGAAGCAAATACAGATATGACAGACATTTCTGGAAATGTTTTGTTTAGACTTCTGTTCAACTTTAGTAAAATCATATTCTTATTTTTTTTCTGGAAAATAAAGGATAAGGAAAGAATCTTGTGGACAAAATGATGCAGTATCCCACATCCATTTTTTGCATACTCAATTTTTAAGCACATTTACATGGTACATAAATTATTCCCACATCTTCAGTAAGGACTAAGGAGGCATGTATGAGTGTATGACAGAAGAGGGACCTTAAAAGAAGTACTGATAAATTAGCATACAGCATGCTCTTCACCAAAAATTGAGTTATAAAACCAACAGATGGATGAGTTAACCTTTTCAATATGCTCAAGTTCTTTCTGATAGTCTTCTTCTGTGTACTCTAATGTTTCAAATTGAGCCCGTCTATCAGCTGCAGAAGACCAACATCTAGGAATCAGAACGAAAGCCAACACATGAAAAAAAAAGAAGGAAAAACATATAAGACTAATAAATTAGGAAGAGATGCTCACCAAAATTTCCAGGGTTTACACGAATCTTATCAAAGCATTCAGCTACCCGCAAAGCAACAGAGGGAGCAAAATGAATATCAGCCACCAACGGTATGTTGTAACTGGACAAAGATAAATAAGGACTCAGATGAATACATAAAAAATATAGGCCTACAGCATCAACCATGTCCTATGACCTATATAGTTCACTATAATTTATGCTTACTTTTTCTGAACAAGGGTGTTTTTAATCTCAAAACAAGCATCAGCTTCTTTCTTCCCTTGAACTGTTATCCGTACAATATCAGCTCCTTTATCTGCTATTCTCATCACCTGCCAATAGACACCAGATAAATAAACATAACTACTCAATCCATGAGGCAGTTGTCTTGGAAAAAATAGATAGGCATAACAGTATAAATTGGGCAGAAGCAAGTCTTATTAGTGCAAAGTAGAATAACAGTTGTATAACCTGTTCAACTGTCCCAGAAACATCCTTAGTGTCAGTCGTAGTCATGGTCTGAATTCTTATAGGATGCTCGCTACCAATAGCCACGTTACCAACCATCACTGTGTTTGTTTTTCTCCTGATAGTTTTGTGTAATGATTCACAATACTTTTGCCTAGGAACTACATTCAAAATATTATCCATGGATCAGGCCAAACGAAACTAACATAATTAGATAACTATTGTAGCATAAACACCCAAATAATCACTAGAGATGGCATTTAGGAAGGAAAATTGAGGTACAAACAAAAAAGGTGATTGGTTCCACATCCATGTTTACCTAAAAGCTAATAGTTATAGCTTCCACATCACAGACATAATTTCTTACTTCTCAACAGGTTTCTAAACACACTGAAAGCAATCAAAGCTTTAAATGTCTCAATAAACAATAAACCAAAGCTAAGAAAGAAAGCAAGCATACCCAAAAGAGGGCTTCCTGGGGATGCAGGTTGAAGTTCAGCAATATCTTGGCCAGGATTTGCGTTCCTGATAATTGAGACCCTTTTCCTCGCAGAAGATTTCATGCTCTTCAAATCGGAAACTCTCACAAAATCCATGCTTTTTGCAAACCCCAAACTGGAATCCCACGTCTTGAGGGTAGAAAACGTAGTTGGCACAGCTCCGGAAGCCATTTCTGAAGCACAACAACTCCTTAACCTCACAGATTAGAAATTCAAACAAAGTGAGTCGATAATGGCAACACCATAGAAATCACTAAGTTTCAGAATTTAATAAAACAAGCAGTCAAACAAACTGTGCTAACTTGTGATAAATTTCAAACTCGCACAACATATTTTATTTAGTCAACAAGAAAATATTGACAGAAAACGTTGACTACAAAATTTTTTAATTGTAGCAGAAAAAGTTGAATTGAATTGAAGTGAAGTGAGTTTACCTGGTATGGTGGAGATTAGAAGAAGGGTGTGGTGGTGGACCAAAATTCAGAGGCGTCTTTACAAATTACTACAACTCTCTTTGCCTCTGATTTACAAAATTGCCTTGGCAATGTAATTGAAATCAGTGAGCTGAATGAAACTAGGAAATAGGAATACACGACAAAAACAAGGTTCGTTGGCATCTAAGTCCAACATTCAGCATTAATATTATCCTTTACTGCTAGCAGCCATACATGTGATTTCTGTTTTTACTTTCTCTCAACTTCCATTCTTACCCCCTAATTTTTTTTTTTATTAACTATATTTTGTTTCTTTTTAAGTACACGCTGGATAAGTAATTATTTGTTGAGAGTTTAATTAAGTTGATTGAGTATGATTCTTGAATTATTATAAATTTAATTTGATTCTTATAAATAAAAATAATTATAATACTTATTATTATTGTTATTTAAAAATTAGATGCGATATACATACAACTTTCTTACTATTTCTATCCATTATATTATTTATTAATTTTACTTTTTTTATTAATGATAAAAATTTGTTGTATAATTTATTGTACTGTATAAGTATAATTTCACTTAAAAAATTACTATGCCACATAAATAAAAAAGATTTAACTAACACTATTCATGTACTAACAAAATATGCATCGAACGTGAAGAAGACACACGCCCGAGGTATGCAAATTAAACGAGAAAAATGAGTTCTAAAATTGATATTTGAAGGAGTTTCTCAATTACTTTATTATAAGAGAAACAATACCAATATATATTTTCACACACTCTTTTAAACATTTTTTTTAGCTTTTATTGAAAATAAAAAATGTAAATCTCATTTCTTTTATAGTTTTTAATAAAATTTAACTGATAATAAAAAAATGTGTTGAAGAATTTGTTCCTACCCTTACTGCTACTATTATAATAAAATAGATAAATTCCAAAGAGAATATACTGAATACCAAAATTATATTAGGGGTATAAAGGATATTCCATATTCTGCCATTAAAATAAATTAAAAAAAATAAAAATGCCGCCATCGGCAAACCGGTCAAAACCGTCACCTAACTTAACGAAAGTCCACTATAAGAATTAATTAAATTGCATCATTATTTTGTTAAAATAAAAAATAATAAAGATATTAAGTGAAAAGGTAAAAATATTTAAATAATTTAAAGACAAGGAAATTATTTTGTGTTTTCTTCTAAATTTACCTTTTTTCTCTCTTGTAGACACCTAAATTTCAATTCATCTCAATTTAATTATTCAAAATTTTCTATTTCATAAATAATCTGTTATATTAAATTAGAGTTAAAATTTATCTTTATTTTTTATTAATGTGATGATCACTGTATTTAAATAAAATCACATGGTTTATAATAGAAAAAATAAACTTGATAATTTGACTTAATTACCATTATTAAACTCTCGAACTAACTTGTTAACTTTTATCCTTTATGAGTTTACTTGTATGTAAATTTTCTTTTTAGTAAGTTCTATCCAAATTTGATAGATTCTTGAGTTTATCATTGAATTAGTGAGTCAGCAAGTGTTGCGTACTCGGCAAGTATACCGGTCGTACAAGTAATAAAGTGAAAGAAAGGGATTTGTCGTTCCCAACGAGGATTGTTTGGCCAAATAAACTATAATTTCGATCGATAAGTTGGATACCAAAATAATGAAAGTAATGTTGTGGTTGTGTGTGTGTGAATCGATGGAAGGAAATTAAAACTAAAAGCAAGCGGACATTAATATC
>PYAF01004305.1:192449-204044 GCA_007407185.1 Glycine tomentella | reverse complement strand
GAAGGAAGAAGATGAATGAGGAACCCCCACCTTGGTCTTCAACCTCAAACCCTAACTAAGAGTGCCCAAAGCTTCTAAGCCCTAGAATGGTGTTTTCTCCCTCCAAATTCGTGCTTTGAAGACTGAGGAAGAGAGTATTTATGAAGTAGCATGTGAAATTCCAAGACTGCCCTTGAAAAGCTTCAGAAAACACAAACCGTAGAGTCCCACGCCTGGGGCGTGGCTTCCCACGCCTGGGGCGTGGCATTCCAGAGGAAATAGCAATTGGAGGCACCTTCCCACGCCTGGGGCGTGGACTTCCAGCCAGAATTGCAATTAGAGGCCTCTACCCACGCCTGGGGCGTGGGACTTCAAGCTGGAGGCGTGGGTCTTCTGAGCTTCCAAAATTGGCTTGAATCAAGTGTTTTCCTGCTACAATTAGGTTCAAATTAGCATGACACTTGAAAAGAACGAAATCATCAACAACTATCATGATTATATGCAATTCTAAGCTGTTTATCAATGATTTTGGCTTTGAGAAGCTTGAAAAGGACCATATGCTAGATGCATATCAAACAATTCCCAGATTTAGATATTGCTGTCCTCAGCAATGAACAAAAAGTTTGAATGGGAAGTATGGATCAATTCTTCCTTGATGATTTGCACAAAACACGCTTCAAGTATAGAATGCTACAAATGACTGCTTCACAATCAACTTCAGACAAAGCTTTTCAAATCCATCAACAATGAGTCCTAACTTGAATACCCCTCACGGATGTAAATTTCACTCAGCACTCAAGTGTTTGGGGTGTTATAAACTCTCAATCCATCACTGATCTAGCATTACTATAAACTTGATCTTATTCTCTAGTTCCTAAAGATAAGAAACATAAACACATGCAAAGTTGATCAAAAGGTCTTGAAAGGTTGTAACTTGGCTTGGCTAAAAGGGTAGATAAATTTGGAAAGTGACTAAATAATGATTGAGATTGGAATAACATCAACTTTTCCATTCATTCAAATTTTCATTTTGATTTTCATTCCACTACCTCTTTTTAGCATTTCTTTTTCTTTTTCATTTCCCTTTTTATTCTTGTATTTTTCCTTTTTGTTTTCATTCATTTCATTTCATCTTTTGACTTTTCTTTTTCCATTTCTAATACTTTTCACCTGAATTCTTTCTTCCAACCACAATTCACACAATTCTTATTTGCATTCCAATCTCAACCAAGGTGAGGTTATGATAGTGGTTTACATTGATTCTTTTATCAGGTGTTTGAACAATCAGTCTCAGGCTCAAGGGGCTAGCAAGGGATTAAAATTTTCAGGGAAGGCTATTTGGCTTAAGCTTAAAAGAATAAAATTGCCTTTATCACATCAACTTATGCATGCATCATAGAGAAACAGATCAAGTTCTAGTGTACTATCACAGTGAGGCATCTCTCAAAAGAAATTAACTGTATAGGCACAATCCTTACTGGTTATGGTATCAAGTTGGACTCATGATGATTTCAAATCAAACTTGCTTTCCATTTCAAAATGAACTCAGTCATACAAGCATTCAACTCAACTCTTGTTCTATACAAAATCAATCCAGAATTCAAATCACCAAGGCTTCCTAAAATATCAACACATTCACTGATTTGGCAATTCTAAATCCGAGTCATGCTATGCTCTAGCAAAATTTAAAAGTAAACTAAAAGTAAACTAAATTCTAAATCAATTCTTGTATTTTTGTACGGATTATCAAAAAGAAACTGTAAGTATTTCTGCCTGTACCATATCTATTCATAATTCACAAAAAGAAACTATTCACCAAAAAGATTCATCATTCACAAAAAGAATTTCAGACTTCCTTTGTTCTTAACATCATTAATTTCCTCAATTAACGCATACCCCAATTCCCAGATTTAATTTTTGCTGTCCCCAGCAAATAATTAAGTACTAGGTATGGAAGAAAACAAAACAAGTAGGCGTTATTTGAGGACACAAGACAAACGGAACATCAGTCTAAAAGGTATACCAACATATGTACCAACATCAATGCAATGTCCATAGAACTGATAAAGGAAACATAGTGCAGGGAGAGCTAACCAAGGAGCTCAGCAAAAGGTACGGATAAGTCTAAAATGCAGAAACACATGCACCAACAATTCACAAAAGGTGCTCAACAGTCTAAAACATACTAACTGAAAGCATAAAAAAACAGAAAGTAAACATAAGCATAAGTAAAGATAGAGATAGGAAGAAAGGTCCATGTCAGCGAGGCTGATCATCCTCCATGGCTTCAGGTGCAGCTGGAGGTGAGGAAGGATAGGCAAAAGCGAGTGCAGGAGGCTGTGGTTGAAACTCTGAAGGGTCAATAGTGAGCTTGCAACAGATGGCCTCAAGCATGCGCTGTTGGGCTTCAAGCATCACTTGTTGAGTGTCCAATTTGGCCTGCATCTGCAAATAGCTGGCAGAATCTTCATAGATGTGCTCTCGGGAAGGTGCATGGCTGGAAGAGGTGGCATGGGCTTGCGGTGGAGGAGAAGCAACTCGTGGTGGAGGTCGAGGGATCTCATAATGGGGTTCCCCTAACCCTTCACGTGGTGGCTGGCGAGGGCTTCTTGCATCCATTTCCTCTTGGGAGAGCTCGGCGTTGCGGAGAAGTTGCTCTTGAAGCATGTGTTTCACAGACTCCATATAAGTCTGCCGAGTCAGAGGAGGGCCGGGCAGCACATCTTTTGGTTCATCCTCAGGAATGTCTAACCCTGCATGCATACATAAATGAGAAATAAGGGATGAGTGTGCTAGTTGGAAACGGCTACCGCTAGCAAGTGCCATGTGTAGAATTCTGTTGGAGAGAATAGCGGCTATGTCGAGATTCTGCTCCCCCATCAGTGTATACAAGAGACACGTCCGCTCCACGTTCACATCTGACATGTTGGATGAGGGAATGATGGTATGATTGACGAACTGGTGCCAAAATTCAGCCTCAGGGTTAAGCTCTTGGCGCTTCAGTTTTTCTGGGATGCCTTCCATACCAGCCTTCATTATCCACGAAGAGAACCTCATGGTGACACCGCGGCGAAGCTCATCAGCCAACAGAGGCATATCATCTCTATACAAGGCTTTGCTGGTGCCTGGAATGGGCTGCATCCTTTCAAATCTTGTGGCAAAACCACAACTGTAAAGACTCAAGAAGGAGGTCTGGAGGAAACTCTCTATGAATTTGGCGTCAAATGGCACCTTAACACCGTGCACCTAGCTGCGTCGACGGTCTGCCACAGTGTCACGATCCACATTGGCCAAGAATTCTTTGAGGATAGAGCTTGAACTGGGTTCTGGAAAATCGACCAATGTATGCCAATGACGCCTGGTGATCACCTCCAAGATAGGGGAGTCAGCTGGAAAAGTTTCCCAAGTAATGGCCTTTTCAGGAATGATCTTCTTGGGCAGGTACCACTTATCAAATCTGTCTTGGTTTTCGCGAGTGCGGAAGCGGCCGTCGTCAAAAGCATCAGTGCGGGGTCGCTTGCTGCTTGCCCCCATGGTGACCTTTTTCTTGCCCTTGTCAATTTGCTTCCCTTGAAACTCAGAAAATTCAAACACACCACAAGGCTTCCATTAACTGAATCAAAAACAAGAGGGTACAAAATGGAATAGCCACAATTCCCAGATTTGAATGCAACTATATCATCAACAATTGTATTTTAATCATCACAATGGGCTGCAACCAATCAATCATGATCAAGGAAGCAAGGGTTCAATTGCATATTAAGGTTAAGGAGCATGGAATTCCCAGATTTGAATCACACAATACCCTTCATAATGTGCTTTAAACAAGTGACAAATCAGTGGGTAAATGCACAATGGGTGGAGCAGGTTAGGTTCCAATAGCACAGTGCAACAATGGTGCTTATGCATGCACTAATTCATCTCATGGGTATATGTTTTCATTCATGGACTCAAGGTAACATGCGAAGCAGTGAATAATCACGAAAACATAAAAGCCCTAGATACCTTGACTCATGTACCCAAGAAGTCTCAACATTTCATTACAATGCTAGCATCAAATTCATTCTAGCCCAATAAAACCCTTGCTATTAGTGAAAATGAGTCAAGCTTTGGAGTTCAATCAAGTATAGAACAGAAAGACACAACAAAACAAGGCTTCCATTCAAGCATGCATGCACTACAGCCTAAGAGCCTAGCCACGCCCCAAGCGTGGGGCTCCACGCCCCAGGCGTGGGCTGGAAATGAAGATCTAAAAGAAAACTGCAACAAATGCCATGTGGCCCCCTTCCTTTTACCTTCTTCAAGCACGAAAGGAACAAGAAGAGGGTGTGTACCTTATCACGAGCCATGGAATGCTTGAACAATCAAGGAATGCACCAAAGGAAAACCCACGAGAGGAATGGCCAAAGCACCAAAAGGAGGAAGAATGAATGTGGTATGGTTGAAGGGAGTGTGCTGAGATTAAATGGAATGGAAAGAATAATGGGAAGTTAAGAGGAGTTAATGGGGGTTTGGGAGTTTAGGAGTTTAGGAGTTGGGGTGGGGTGAGTTATGGAGGTTATGGGAGTTACAAGGAGTGGGGAATTTGAAATGAGTTGGGAAGACCACAATTGGGTTTAAAATTCGAAATTTAAAAGCAGAACCGAAACTTCCACGCCTCAGGCGTAGGGCTCCACGCCCTGGGCGTGGGATGACAGTGATATGTGGCTTTGGAGAAGGGTTGCCACGCTCCAGGCGTGGATGGCCACGCCCCAGGCGTGGAGAGGCAGAGAAAATTGGTTTTTGAGGAGGCTCCCCACGCTCCAGGCGTGGATGGCCACGCCCCAGGCGTGGGCTGAAAGGCACATTAGATTTCATTGCTTTTAATTTGGCCCTTCTAATCCACTGCTACCCCACCATGACCCTACCTTTTCATGCTTGAATCAAATTGGAAGGACACCCAATGAGCTTAATTGAAGTTGGATTAACCCAAGTAATATGCAAGGAAGAACTCAACGGAATCCAGCTCAAGGGAATTAGCTCATGATACCAATCAATAAAAGAATGGTGAATGGACCATACATGTGTATCAATTGAATTATCAAAACCAAGATGGAATCAGCCCAAACAACAGAAACAATGAGATATACTGTTGAACCATGGCTAAAATTTTCAGATTGATCTCACAAAACACAGTGGTGGAATTAGAGGAGTTTCAATTGATTCCTTTGCACATTGAAGCACATCCACAGTATGACATGAACCAAGGATCGTAGAAGATAAATGTATTCCCAGAACACCATACACAACCAAATTTTAGTCATGATTCCAGATTCATTGATGACACATGGTGAAGGCTAACAAATTCAACAATAGAAGAATAAGAAAAGCACGGAGCAAGAATCACAACCTTTGAGGAACAACAAACATTCATGCTCCAATTCATGATTATCAACTGATAATGGCATATATCATTGAAGCACAATCCATACTCAACCAAAGTTACTACATGAGCAAAGAATGACCGTTCAAATCAGTTGTGAACGAATTTATGCAGAACCATAAACCCCTGAACTTGCCACTCAAGTGTTAAACTAGGTAAATCATGTAGACAACCTCAATTCAAGCATCCCATCATCACACCATTAGAAATGAAAACATCCCCATTGCAAAACTCATGTGATCATGATTAGCCTATCAATGGACCCACTTGAGAAACATACACAGAAAACACAATTAGAACAACACTACTTAACTCCTAATCTAAAATGAAACAACATGATTCAAAACAAAATACGACAGTGCTTCTATGGAAACATAACAAGTAAGATAACCAAAATAATTACAAACCACGTTGAGTTGCCTCTCACAAGCGCTTGTTTAACGTCACGAGCCTGACGGTTAATCCTCTAAGGATTAGGGGAGCTCAAATGGACTGCTGAAGTATCCCTATCAATGGGATCACCATTATAGGTTTTCAGCCTCCAACCATTAACCTTGAAGGGTTGGTTAGAGTCAAGAGGAGAGATTTCTATGGTGCCATAAGGAAAAACCTTTGTCACCACAAATGGACCAGACCATCTAGACTTGAGTTTACTTGGAAACAACCGCAAACGCGAATTGTACAATAATACCTGTTGACCTGGAACAAACTCTTTGTGGCGGATGTGTTTGTCATGCCATTTCTTGGTCTTCTCCTTGTAGAGCTTGGCATTCTCATATGCAGCAAGTCGGAATTCATCAAGTTCATTCAGCTGCAACAACCTCTTCTCAGCTGCCTTTGAAAGCTCAAAATTGAGGAATTTAGTAGCCCACATGGCTTTGTGTTCCAGTTCTACCGGAAGATGACAAGATTTTCCATACACCAACTGATATGGAGACATTCCAATTGGTGTCTTGAAAGCTGTCCGGTAAGCCCACAATGCATCATCTAACTTCCTTAACCAATCTTTTCTTGAACTCCCAACAGTTTTCTCCAAGATTCTTTTCAATTCTCTGTTGGAGACCTCAACTTGGCCACTGGTTTGTGGGTGATAAGGTGTGGCCACCTTATGGGTTACCCCATACTTACTGAGCAAACTTTCAATGTATTTGTTGCAGAAATGGGTACCTCCACCACTGATGATTGCTCTTGGAACTCCAAAACGGGTAAAGATGTTCTTCCTCAGGAAATTTGCAACCACTCTGGCATCATTTGTAGGCAATGCTACGGCTTCAACCCATTTTGACACATAGTCAACAGCCACCAAGATGTATTGGTTGGAATATGACTTGGGAAAGGGGCCCATAAAGTCAATCCCCCAAACATCGAACAATTCCACTTCAAGAATATTGTTGAGAGGCATCTCATCTTTACGGGATATGTTACCCGTCCTTTGGCATCTATCACAGCTCTCCACAAATTCCTTAGCATCCTTGAAGATGGTGGGCCAATAGTAGCCGCTTTGCAACACCTTGTGGGTTGTTCTATTGCCTCCAAAGTGGCCTTCATAGCTGGAAGAATGGCAATGCCACAACACCTTAGGCACTTCAAATTCAGCAATGCATCTCCGGATGACTCCATCAGCACACTGGAAGTAAAGGAATGGATTATCCCAGTGATATCTCCTTGCATCATGCAGAAATTTCTTCTTTTGTTGCCATGTCAAGTCCTCTGGGAGTACACCAACGGCCTTATAATTGGCCATATCAGCAAACCATGGTGTAGCATCGATGGCCAACATTTGTTCATCAGGGAAAGACTCATTAATCACCAGTTCTGGCCCATCTTGCAAATTTGAAGCTTGAATTCTTGATAAATGATCTGCCACTTTGTTTTCAACTCCCGCTTTATCCCTTATCTCCAGATCAAACTCTTGAAATAAAAGCATCCAACGCAACAACCTTGGCTTGGCATCCTGCTTTGTCAACAAGTACTTAAGAGCAGCGTGGTCAGTGAAAACAATGACTTTGGACCCAATCAAGTAAGGCCTAAACTTATCCAATGCATACACTACTGCTAGCATTTCTTTTTCAGTTGTGGCATAGTTAATCTGTGCCTCATTCAAAACCTTGCTAGCATAGTATATGACATGTAAAAGCTTATCCTTACGTTGTCCAAGGACAGCCCCAATAGCATAAGCGCTTGCATCGCACATTAGCTCAAATGGCAAGTTCCAATCGGGGGCTGTAAGGACAGGTGCTGTTGTGAGTTTGTCCTTTAAAATATTGAAAGCACTGAGACAAGCATCATCAAAGACAAATTCAGATTCCTTGGTCAATAGCTAGCTAAGAGGTCTAGCTATTTTGGAAAAATCCTTTATGAACCTCCTATAGAAGCCGGCGTGGCCTAAGAAGCTACGCACACCATTGACATTTGTGGGAGGTGGCAATTTTTCAATTAACATGAGCTTGGCCTCATCTACCTCAATGCCTTTGGAGGAGATTTTGTGGCCCAAAACAATGCCATCACGTACCATGAAATGGCACTTCTCCCAATTTAAAACAAGGTTTGTTTCTTGGCATCTTTGCAAAACTTTTGACAAATTGGACAAGCATGCATCAAAGCAAGAACCAAACACAGAAAAATCATCCATGAACACCTCAAGAAATTTCTCAACCATATCAGAGAAAATAGAAAGCATACACCTTTGAAATGTCGCAGGGGCATTGCACAAACCGAAGGGCATCCTTCTCTAAGCGAACACTCCAAACGGACAGGTGAAAGCTGTCTTCTCCTGATCTTCTGGTGCCACAGGAATCTGATTATAGCCGGAATACCCGTCAAGGAAGCAATAGAAGGCATGGCCGGCTAATCTCTCCAACATTTGATCAATAAATGGAAGAGGGAAGTGATCCTTCCGGGTTGCATCATTGAGTCTTCTATAATCAACACACATACGCCAACCCGTGATAGTCCTTGTGGGAATAAGATCGTTGTTTTCATTGTGAACCACGGTCATCCCTCCCTTCTTTGGCATGGTCTGAACTGGGATCACCCAGGCTGAATCGGATATGGGATAAATCATTCCCGCATCAAGAAGCTTGACTACTTCCTTCCGGACAACCTCCTTCATCATCGGATTCAATCTTCTTTGAGGTTGTCGAACCGGCTTCACGTCATCTTCCATTAGGATCTTGTGTGTACAAAATGAAGGGTTGATGCCCTTCAAATCTGAAATGGTCCATCCAATGGCAGATTTATGTGTCTTTAACACATTGATTAGCTTGGCTTCTTCCTCCTCAGATAGGCTTTTGCTAATGATCACGGGGTATGTATCATTTTCCCCCAAAAATGCATACTTGAGAGTTGCTGGAAGTTCTTTCAACTCTAGCTTAGGTGCCCCATGGTCAATGTCTGTGGCCTTTTTCTCTAACACCTCCATGGCTGCCTCTTCTAATTCTCCAATGGCAGCCACTTCCTAGATGTCTATCAATTCCTCCAATTCTTGCTCCATGGATACATTGGACTGAATAAGATCATCTAAAACATCCAACTGGAAGCAATCATCTTTGTCCATAGGGGCCTTCATCGCATTAAGTACATTGAATGTGATGGATTCATCAAACATTCTTAGCTCCAACTTCCCTTCAGCCACATCTATTATAGCTCTAGCCGTAGCCAAAAATGGCCTACCTAGAAGAACAGGTATCTCGCCTTCTTCCATGTCTAGAACAATAAAATCGGCTGGGAAAATAAACTTGTCCACCTTAACTAAAATGTCTTCAATAAATCCGCTGGGACGCCTCAAAGATCGATCAGCAAGTTGTAAGGAGACTCGTGTAGGTTTCAACTCAGAAATGCCCAATGATTTGCAAATTGAAAGTGGCATCAAGTTGATACTTGCACCGAGATCACACAAAGCTTTGCCCACACTAACGTTACCTATGGCAATAGGTATGTTAAAACTCCCTGGATCTCTGAGCTTCGGTGGAACTTTACTCTGGATAATAGCACTACACTCCTCAGTTAGAATCACAGTCTCGCACTCTTGGAGCTTGTGCTTCTTAGAAAGCAATTCCTTCATAAACTTTGCATAGTTTGGCATATTGGCCAAAGCTTCAGCAAATGGGATGTTGACTTGCAGCTTCTTGAACATCTCAAGGAACTTGGCATATTGCTTCTTTTGATTTTGCTGCTTCGTCCTTAAGGGATAGGGAGGCTTCTCGAATCTGGAAAAATCCAGCGGTGGCTTAGACTCAGGTAGGGCTTTCTCCTTTCCCTTCTTCTTCTCATGTTCCTTGGGGCTGTGAGGAACCTCTGGTGCAGCAGAATTCTCACATTCTGCAGGATTTTCTACTGCAGAATTTTCAATTTCTGCATTGGCTTTTGAAATCTCAGTATCCTCTTCTCTTGGTACCACTTGGACCTTCTCCTTTGGTGCAATAACAATGCCACTCCTAGTAGTGATGGCCTTAGCATGTTCCCTAGGATTAACAATGGTATCACTAGGGAATTGGCCCGGTGGTCTCTCAGATAGTTGCCTTGATATTTGGCCTATTTGTGTCTCCAAATTCCTGATAGAAGCTCCTTGATTCTTCAACTGAGACCTAGTCTCATTCATAAAAGCATCAGTATTTTGGATATGGTTATTAGTGGTCTTGGCCAATTGCAACATAGCTTTCTCAAGCTCCGATGGTTCTTTGGGAGGGATGGGAGGTGGTTGTAAGTAATTGTTGGATTTGTAATCCAACCCACTCCCATATGGTCTTCTCAGATAGTTGCTTCCACTCCCAGAAGCTTGATTGTAATTTCTCTGATAACCTTGTGGTGGCCTTTGATCATACCATACCCCATTGACTTGAATTGGATCAGCCCCCACTAAGGTTGGACACACATTAGATTCGTGGTCCCCTTGGCAATATTCACATACAGTTGTGCTTGCCTTGATTGATGAAGCTTGGGCTTTTGAAACTTCAAGCTTGTCAATCTTAGCATTGAGGATGGCTAGCTGCTGTGATAGGAGTTTTTGCTCGGCCAACATAGCATCCGTGCTACCCAAATGAATGACTTCCCTCTTCGGCTGACTTGCCAAGCTTTCATTTTCGGTTCTGGCCAAAGAGTCAATCAATTCATATGTTTGAGTAGCGGTCTTTGATCGAATGGTTCCTCCAGCTGCTCCGTTAATTACCAGTTTGGATTCGGGTGACAAACCATTAAAGAATATTCTCACCTTCTTCCCAACCGGCATATCGTACTGAGGACAAAGCCGGATTAACTCCTGGAACCTCTTCCATGCCGCACAAAGGGTCTCTCTTTCTCGCTGTGTGAAGTTGGTGATCTCATTCACCAAACGATTATATTTCTCCATAGAGAAGTATTCAGCAAAGAATCTTGCCATCAACTCATCCCAAGTGGTTATGCTATTAGAAGGTTGACGCTGTAACCACCTGAGTGCTTTTCCTTTCAAAGCAAATGGAAAAAGACGGAGTCGAATGGCATCATCTGTCACTCCCTGATGGCGGATGGTGTCGCATATCATCATGAAATGGTCAGCAAAGCTATGAGGATCCTCATCATCCTCTCCACCGAATTGATTCTTCTCCACCAAGCTGATAAGGGATGGGTGAATGTCGAAGTGATGAGCTTGAATCGGTGGTCTCACTATGCTGGGAGCTGGACGGACAAATAATGGAGCAAGAATGTTCTCCATTAATTCGTCCTCCGGCCTTGGCTGCTCACGGTTGTTTTCAGCCATGTCTAGTTCTTCTTCAAAAATTTCTTCTTCTAGAGGTTGAGAACTAGACTCCTCTGCTTCCCTTCTTAGTCTTGTTAGCCTCCGATTCCTCCTCGCGGTTTTCTCGATTTCGGGATCAAACTGAAGATGGTCAGGACTAACAGTACCTCGCATATACTCTGGAAGCAGGTTAGAAACAAAATAAGTCCAATCTTAAGGATAAAAAGTTATAATGAATTTGGCTAAAACAATCCCCGACAACGGCGCCAAAAACTTGTTGCATACTCGGCAAGTATACCGGTCGTACAAGTAATAAAGTGAAAGAAAGGGATTTGTCGTTCCCAACGAGGATTGTTTGGCCAAATAAACTATAATTTCGATCGATAAGTTGGATACCAAAATAATGAAAGTAATGTTGTGGTTGTGTGTGTGTGAATCGATGGAAGGAAATTAAAACTAAAAGCAAGCGGACATTAATATC
>PYAF01004305.1:153114-180836 GCA_007407185.1 Glycine tomentella | reverse complement strand
ATTAAAGGATCAAAATCAAAATCATCTTAAATTTAAAGGACTAAAACCTGATTTAAATTAATTAAAATATCTAATATTTTATACTGAGTTACCATAATAAATATTTTCTTTTGTATAATTAAATTTATAACAAATAATTTTTTTAAAATATGTAAATTATTTATAGTGAACTATTTAAATTATGATATAAATTTTATTTTTAATTATTGATTTTTTTTTATAAAAAAAGATATTAAGTTTAATTTAAAATAGAGATAAAATGTGCTAAATTGAAAGACATAGGCCTTGTTTGTTTTCTATTTCCAAAAAAAGTCTTTATTTTTATATTTTCTTTTATCACCATAACATATTTAAAAGTACGTGTTTGTCATATAAATATAATTTTGTTTTATAAAGATTTATCTCTTGAGCACTTGAACATAACACTTAAACAAGAGGATGAGAAAACATCTCATAAGTGTTTAGGGTGAGAGAAATTTTGATTTGTCTCTTGTCATGTGCTTGGAATAGTCGCAGTAAAGGTACCACGAGTTGTTCCCCTTTACTCCAACTTACAATCACAAGTCAATGATTAGTTTTGGGAACCCAGTCTAACTTGGGTCCCTTCTTCTTCTTAACAAAGTTAGAAAACCATCTTTTCTAACCCAAACTTGTTTTACTTTGCATGCAGAAATAGAGTTATTCTTAACATATGTGACATTCTTTTCAATAGCTTTTATCCTACTCTTGCATTTAAATTTAAGATGTCCTACCTTGCCACAATCTTAACACACCCTTTTCTCATACAGGTCCACATGCTTAGTTTTTTTTTTTCCAGGTAGATTTCTTATTACCTTTAAAGCCTAACCCATGCCTAGATGTGTTACAATTCTTATTCAAACAGTCAATAACATTGGGTTTATCTACCTTGGGAGTCCTAAGGGCAAACTCTAGCTTATTTTGGAAGTCCTTATTCTCTTTAGTCAACTTTTCTACCTTATCCTCCAACTTTTCAATTTTTTCTTCCAATAAAGCATCAAAAATTGTCACACATTCCTCTTTCTTATGCTCTTTCAATTTAACAACCATAGAAGCATTTTCGTTTTCAAGTTCTGAAGCAATATTCTTAAGGCTAGTGATTTCCTCCTCTAGTCTCTCGTTTGTTTTTCTCAATTCCTTATTGACCTTAGAGAATTTCTTAAGCTCATTCTTTAATTCACCAAAGTCATCAATCAACTCATTATTATATTCACGTATTTTTAAATACTCATCTATTACAAAGTCTAACACTTTCAATAGATGCTTCTTTGTTAACAAATGCATGGAAGATCTCAGCTCAAGAAAATTTACCGTAGTGTCTTCCCTTTTTGAGTCAGTTCTAGCCATAAGACAGAAGTTGACCTCAGCTTCACTATTTTCAGAGCCTTCTTCCTCTGAATTAGAATCACTGCAAGCATCCATCATTGCTTTCTTGAACTCCTTCTTTTCATACTTCTTATGCTCTTTAGCCTTCTTCTCCTTTCTACTTTCTTGCTCTACTTTAGGACAATCCTTAATCCTATGACCTATGCCACACCTAAAACAACTATAATCAGTTCTTGAAGAAGAGAAAGTTTTGGATTTTACCTGTTTATTGCTTGAGTTTCCATTATACTTTTGGTTCTTTAAGTGTTTTTTGAACTTCCACACAAGCATTGCAATCTCCTCTTCATCATCTAAGTCATCACTCACTTCCTTTGATTGAGCTTTTAAAGCAATGCTTTTATCCTTCAATCTTACATCTTCCTTCTTGTGGGACTCTAGTTGCATCTCATATGTCATTAGGGATGCTGCCAACTGCTCAAGGTTAAAAGTCTTAAAGTCTTTGGTTTCTTGCAAAACAGTGACCTTGGGCATCCAGTCTTCTCTTGGGAGACTTCTCAGAATTTTCCTTACTTGCTTCTCAACTTGTATGTCCCTGCCTAAAGTATTTAACTCATTTACTATATTAGTAAAACGAGTTATCATATCCCTAATAAAATCATTTGTAACCTCATGTGTTACCTCTAGAAGATTCCACATTTGCTTTGGCGGTCTTGCAACTCATCACACAGTTGTATTCTTGTGTCCCTAGTCCACAATGAAGAATTATTGTATTCCAACTTCTTTCAATCTTCATCAGTATATTCGTCCTCAAGTTTTGACACTTTTTCTCCCTTTTCATTCATCTTTGTGATATGAAAGTCTACTCTTTCAATCACCTTCCAGACTTGATAGTTCTCTACTTGAATGAAAATCTCCATTTTGTTATTCTAGTAATTGTAGTACTTTCCCTCGAATAGTGGAGGCCTTTGGGTAGAGTAGCCTTCTCTTATTGTCTCCATTGAGTTCATCTTAAGATCTACTCTTCAGGAGTTACTTGTAAAATAAAGAGAACATAGCTTGATATCAATTGTTGGTCCCAATTGAACTCAAGAGGGGGGAGGGGTGAATTGAGTTTTATAAAATAATTCACAAATCAAACTTTCTATGATAATCAATCCAATGGACAAATTGAAAAACCCAATTGGGTAAAAAATCATGGCGTCAAAATTGGATAATCAATCCAATAGACAACTCTACTATGATAATTTTGTGTACAAGAGTTCCTAGTATCCTAGTTTTCTAGTCTACCCTTACACAACAATTATCCTAGCTGGTATCCTTGTTTCCCAGCAAAAAGTTCTTGTCTCAATTCACCAAGAATAGAGATAGACCGGTATCATCATTTTCTGAATACTGATACCAAGAAAGAAATAAAGGAGAAAATAGATGTGTATTGACTACATTGAAGAAAGAAATAAAGGAGAAACCAGAACGTGTGTATATATAGTGTAAATACGGATACAACAAATAGTTAGGATCTGTAAAACTATCTTTCAAATTAAAAAATGTACAGATCAGATCAGTTACAGAGAAGAAAAAAAACTGAATTTGATTCTATTAGAAAGTACTTTTTTTTTTTCTTTTTAGTTAACTGTTATAATTTGTGCTTAAAAAAAACTGTTATAAGAACAGTTGTTGCAGATTTAAGAAACTTGGCCATCAAGTCCAGCTTGCTTTAGATAACTCTGCTATCTCTAATTAAAATCATATCACCAATTAAGTTATTTTTTTATCTTATATAATCTATACATACTTGAATTTGAATTAGTTCTTAAGAACTTCGTTTCACAAATCCTTTTCAATTGTTGTATCCACATATATATACACTATGTACACATTCAATGTAATTCATGCACATTCTATTTATCCTTTATTTCTTTCTTTCTTGGTATCAATTGGTGTTCAGAAAATGATGATTCTGAAATTGGAAAGGTTCAGATCAAAGGGAAGCACTTCTGGAGTTGAGAAAGACATACTTTGTAACCAATCTGCGCTTCTGTTTCCCAGAAGCTCCTGAACATAGAAAAACCTCAATAACATGTGACCCTCTTGCATCTCCCACTGCTTCAAGCACACGAGTTGCTTCCATGGAAGTTATACTGATGATATAAGGTTGTATACATTCCTACCAAAATAGAATGCAGGACAATGGAATTTAGCAATTCCATACTCAGGAATGAAATTTCACTAGTTGACATTAATACCAATACAGGAAGTAGTGACCTTTAATACTCAAGTAAAAAAAAAACAAACCACTACACTGCAGGGTAGTGAAAATACAAGCCAGGCCCTTGCAAAGAGCATCATATCTCAATTCCCATGCACAATATACGAAATAAATGTCTTGATGTTAAGGCATTGAAGATTGCTGGCACAATAAAGGAAAATTACAAAAAACCAAGAGTAAACTACTAACCAGCTACATAAGCATCAGCTTTCACAATTTTCTTGGCAGAAGCCTGAGAAAATAAAAATTAATAAGGTGTTGACAATGAATATTTTGAGAATGTCAATTAGATTCTATCCAAGCATGTTAAGATTTCAAACACGAAAACAGATATCACCTTTGACATGGAAAGTCCTGTAACATAAATTCTCTCATCAACAGATTTGTCATAAATTCTCTTCCTTTCCTTAGCTTTCTAACTAGCACTTGCAGTTAGAATAGAAAGTTGCTTAACTTCAGCATAGGAATTTGTTAGGCTACATGATATGTTAGTATGGATCAGGTTGAGAAATGTGTAGCTTCAGGCCTTGGCTCCCCTGAGGTTGATTACTATCACGTTTAACCCAAGCAAATCATTCTAAATGGCAAGCATATATACCTAGCATGACATTCCCCTTGATTCATATGGCATTTGAACCAAGCATGAAAATAATTAAAAAGAAAACTAATATGATTCACTGCTTTGGAATAAGGGTAAAACAGAAACCAAAATTAAACAGACCTGATTTGTCCCAAAACATCTATGCGAAAAATGACTTAAAGAACTATTTTATAACAGTTGAATTCAAGCTCAAATACTAAGGGAACAGTTCTCAGTTCTCACACTACGTGCTAAAAATAAAAAGTACAGACATCACCATAAAGAAATGGAGACTTGTGCAGACATGCTAACAAGTACATTTACTTGTTTACCATTTGATAGAAGTCAATTGCCAAAATAAAAAAGTTAACAACATACATCACTCATTTTGAACCCATGATGGTTGCCCATTGTTGCAGGAATGGCCAATCAAAGAAATCGCCGTTATACGTCACATAGATACCAAAATTTTATTATCATATACATCAGAAAATAAATCCTGTCTCATTGATCCTGTCTCTTCGTCTCTGCATAAATAAGTCCCAAAATTATATTATCATATACATCGAAAAAGTAGAAACAATACACTTAACACACACTTAATAGTGGTGGGTCCTATGAGCATGTGACATTTAGTACAATACTTCTGACAAAAGTGTTTGTCACACAAACAATTTTTTTATTTTGGTGTGAGATCCCAAGATATACAAGCCTCGAATTTCATGAATGGTGACAGAGTACCCTTGGAATTAGCCCCAAATGTAGGCATTAATAGCATGTATTGCTACATAAATCAAGCTTAAGAAACACCGACATATGCCTTCAAAATCATCCTGGATATAATGATTTATATTTAAACTCGTCGCCAGGCTGGCTGATAAAGAAGAGAAAGACTCGACTCTTACTACAAATCCATTTTCTAAACTTATCTTATATATCTCCTCACAAAAACTTCATTTTTTAGAAACTTAGTATTAAAAGAAATAGAACAGAATAGGGTAGGGCATTTTCTTGTCCCACGTAGCAGTTAAAATAAAAAGAAAGGATTCGTTGCTTCAACTTCTTTTCTCGTGGTAGGTAGTAGAGACAGTAGAGCAAGAAGGGGTGGGTTAGCCTAATTCAACCACAATGTCAACGAACAATACAAATATTATTACCCAAGGAAGGTCTAGCAACATAACAATGAAGATTTATTATCTTAGAAAGTCATTTTTTGATATGATACCATGTGACCTTTTCCTTGAAAACAATTTATACTAACAGATTAATGTATATTAAATTTGAATGTACTTATTGACCATGTAAGCCATCAATCTTTTTCTACTTTTACATGGAGTATATAATTAATCCAATCAGTGTAAATGACTAACCCAATGCTCTTGATACAGAATGTATGAAAGATGACTAATCTTAAATCCATTAATTGTCACCATTAATCAGAGACTGGATAATGGAAACTATAGAGTAACACTAAATTCTAAAATTATGTCATGGCTCATACAGCGTATAGCAGCTGGGCTTTGCGGAACCATGATAGCTCGTTATCTCGTATGCTTAGAATTCTAGACTGAAAGCTTGTTTCCCATGCATAACATCTGAATCATATCAGCATATCAGAAAAACTGTTAAAACACAAGCTGAGGTCAAATGTTGTAAGTGGACATTTCTTTAATGCATTCATACTTTCGGTATCCATGGCAGCCAGAATTTCATTCATGAGACCAACCCTTTTGTCTGTGTGTTGCAGTATGTCTGCTCTCAAAAACAATAAAATTATTTATTTATTTACTTATTCAGTAGAAGCCTGAGAAAATAAAAACACTGTCATCAATGTTCTTCACATAAGCATCAGCTTTCACAATTTTCTTGGCAGAAGCCTGAGAAAATAAAAATTAGTAAGGTGTTGACAATAAAGATTTTGACAATGTCAATTAGATTCTAACCAAGCATGTTAAGATTTCAAACAAGAAAACAGATATCACCTTTGACATGGAAAGTCCTGTAACATAAATTCTCCCATCAGCAGATTTGTCATAAAGTACTTCTCTACATCCCCACCTAAGACGGAGCCTGCACTAGCAATGAATGAGAATCTAAATAATGAGGATATTCTCTTCCTTTCCCTAGCTTTCTAACTAGCACTTGCAGTTAGAATTGAAAGTTGCTTAACTTTGGCATAGGAATTTGTTAGGCTACATGATATGTTAGTATGGATCAGGTTGAGAAATGTGTAGCTTCAGGCCTTGGCTCCCCTGAGGTTGATTACTATCACGTTTAACCCAAGCAAATCATTCTAAATGGCAAGCATATATACCTAGCATGACATTCCCCTTGATTCATATGGCATTTGAACCAAGCATGAAAATCATTAATATAAGGAAAAAGAATACCAAAATCAATTTAAAAAGAAAACTAATATGATTCACTGCTTTGGAATAAGGGTAAAACAGAAACCAAAATTAAACAGACCTGATTTGTCCCAAAACATCTATGCGAAAAATGACTTAAAGAACTATTTTATAACAGTTGAATTCAAGCTCAAATACTAAGGGAACAGTTCTCAGTTCTCACACTACGTGCTAAAAATAAAAAGTACAGACATCACCATAAAGAAATGGAGAATTGTGCAGACATGCTAACAAGTACATTTACTTGTTTACCATTTGATAGAAGTCAATTGCCAAAATAAAAAAGTTAACAACATACATCACTCATTTTGAACCCATGATGGTTGCCCATTGTTGCAGGAATGGCCAATCAAAGAAATCGCCGTTATACGTCACATAGATACCAAAATTTTATTATCATATACATCAGAAAATAAATCCTGTCTCATTGATCCTGTCTCTTCGTCTCTGCATAAATAAGTCCCAAAATTATATTATCATATACATCGAAAAAGTAGAAACAATACACTTAACATACACTTAATAGTGGTGGGTCCTATGAGCATGTGACATTTAGTACAATACTTCTGACAAAAGTGTTTGTCACACAAACAATTTTTTTATTTTGGTGTGAGATCCCAAGATATACAAGCCTGGAATTTCATGAATGGTGACAGAGTGTCCTTGGCATTAGCCCCAAATGTAGGCATTAATAGCATGTATTGCTACATATATCAAGCTTAAGAAACACCAACATATGCCTTCAAAATCATCCTGGATATAGCCTAATTCAACAACAATGTCAACGGACAATACAAATATTATTACCCAAGGAAGGTCTAGCAACATAACAATGAAGATTTATTATCTTAGAAAGTCATTGTTTGATATGATACCATGTGACCTTTTCCTGAAAACACTTTATACTAACAGATTAATGTATATTAAATTTGAATGTACTTATTGACCATGTAAGCCATCAATCTTTTTCTACTTTTACATGGAGTATATAATTAATCCAATCAGTGTAAATGACTAACCCAATGCTCTTAATACAGAATGTATGAAAGACGACTAATCTTAAATCCATTAATTGTCACCATTAATCAGAGACTGGATAATGGAAACAATAGAGTAACACTAAATTCTAAAATTATGTCATGGCTCATACAGCGTATAGCAGCTGGGCTTTGCGGAACCATGATAGCTCGTTATCTCGTATGCTTAGAATTCTAGACTGAAAGCTTGTTTCCCTGCATAACATCTGAATCATATCAGCATATCATAAAAACTGTTAAAACACAAGCTGAGGTCAAATGTTGTAAGTGGACATTTTTTTAATGCATTCATACTTTACGGTATCCGTGGAAGCCAGAATTTCATTCATGAGACCAACCCTTTTGTCTGTGTGTTGCAGTCCTTCCTTTGTCAGTTTCCGCATTTTGCTAATCACAAATGTCTGCTCTGAAACACAATAAAATTATTTATTTATTTACTTATTCATTCGATCAAAACCTATAAAATAAAAAGGAACAGTTATTGTTTAGAAAAGGAACAAGAAAACAAATATATCAGTTTCAACTTATACTAATTTCAAAACTCTCTTAACATTTGCGCTCTATTAAAATTATTTGAGTTTTAGGTTTCTCACCAATAGGAATTGATATGTGCCTAGCATAGGACATTTCCAAGCTTAAATATATCACCAAATGCATCAGAATTAATGATAAAAGCTTCCAATTGATATAAATGTTGACAAATCTGCCTGAGGCATGCTTTTATTCAAATTGAGTGATTAGCAGGTGAAAAGAGCCAAAAGAAATGCAGAGAAAGAAGAAGAAAAGATCTGGCGCGATCCGCGCCAACTCCAGCGCTTCCCGCTCCAGCTGCACTAAGTGACACGATCTGCGTCAGTTGCCGGGCTATCCGCGTGGATCAGGCTTTGGAGAATGAAATCTCACTGGTATTTGGCGCGATCCGTGCCATTTGTGGCGCTAACCGTGCTACAACTGCTCTGGAAAAAAGATTTTCTCTGGATCCTGGCACCATCAGCGTGAAGACCACGCGAGTCGCGCTGGAAGTGAAATTCAGTTACCACTGGAAGCTGGCACGAGTTGTAAATAGCAAGTTTTCCCTTTGACAGCTTTTAATTTCAGTCCCCCGAGTATAAATAGCAGAACCCACTTCTGAGTGGGGATCTTTTGGACGAAATTTCACTGAAGAAAAGCTGGAGAAAGCTTGGGAAGCTTAGCTAGGGCTTGAGGAGTTGAAGGCTCAAGTGGAGACCTTCTCCATCTTCTTCTCCTTTGTGCTTCAGTTGGGCATGCTTCTTTTTGATGTACCAAGGTTAGCCATGATTAGGTTTGACTAGTTCCATTTGTAGCTAGGGCCAAGCACTTGATGTAAACTTCCATTGGATGTATTGAATGCTATTATTCATTTATCAAAGGTTATTTTACTGTACTTTGCTTGAATGTCTACATCTCTTTCTTAGACTTGATCACTCTAGTTAAGAGTTAAGAGCTAGGGTTCACAATAGGAATATTGGGGTCCTAGTCTTGGAATTAAGTGTGGTGACTTGCTTTACATTACCTAGGGATAGGAATGTATGCTTGTAGCTTATTCTTGGGTTTACTGAATGCTTAACCCTAGGAAAGTTACTAAGGAATTAGGGCTTTTAGGTGGGTTAAAGAGCTGTATCACTGAGGAATTGGTAAGTAGTTAATATATGATAAACACAACCGCTGAATAACTTAGATACTTGAATGTAGCGAGCGATACGAATTCATTGGGAGGAATCATCGAGTGTGGGTTCCCTAGCTACGCTTTCTTTATCTTGTCACACCTTACTTTGTCTGCTCATAGCTTATATTTGTGTTTTAATCTTGCCTTTACTTTTATTTACTCAACCAACCAACTCATTCTTTTACAAACATTTATATATCCAACTTATGGATTTAAGTTACAATATAATTGGTGCAACAATCTCTGTGGGACAATAACTCACTTATCATTTTATTACTTGAACGAATGGTATACTTGCCGATTTCACAATAAGTTTTTGGCGCCGTTGCTGGGGATTCTAAACGCCAATTATATCATAACTTTTTATCTTTAAATTTGGAGTTCTTTTATTACTCACCTGCTTCTTGAGTTTATGCGAGGTACAGCTGATCCTACCTCTCTTCAATTTGATCCAGAAATAGAAAGAACCGCCAAGAGGAATAGGAAAGCAACTAGACTGAGAAAAGAAGCAGCGACCTCTAGTTCACAACCACTAGAAGAAGAAGAAGTTGAACTAGAAATGGCGAAAAGAAACAACAATCCGCCTAGGTCAGAAGATGAACTCATGGAGGACATTCTAGCTCCTCTCTTTACCCGGCCTACATCTAGCATCGTCAGGCCACCGATACAGGCAAACAACTTTGATATTCACCCTTCACCAATCAGTTTGGTGGAGAGAAGCCAGTTCGGTGGAGAGGAGGATGAAGATCCTCACGACTTTGCAGACCGTTTTCTAAGGATATGTGACACCATCTGGCATCAGGGAGTCTCAGATGATGCAATCAGATTGCGGCTATTTCCCTTTGCTGTGAAGGGGAAGGCTCTTAGCTGGTTGGATCGACAAGCCTCTAACAGTATCACCACCTGGGAGGAATTGTTCACCAAGTTCTTTGCTCAGTATTTTTCCATGGAAAAGTATAATCGGTTGGTGAATGAGATCACTAACTTTACCCAACATGCAGGAGAGACTTTGTGTGCAGCTTGGAACCGATTCCAAGAATTGATCCGGAGATGCCCTCATTGTGACATGCCAGTCGGGAAGAAGGTGTGCATTTTCTTCAACGGATTGACACCCAAATCAAGATTAGTGGTAAATGGTGCAGCCGGAGGGTCTATTAGATCCAAAACTGCAGCTCAAACCTATGAGTTGATTGACTCATTGGCCAGACATGAGAATGAAAGCATCGCCGCTCAAGCTAAAAGAGAAGTTATTCATTTGGGCAGTAGTGATGCTATGCTAGCAGAGAAAAAGTTGTTGTCACAGCAGTTGGCTATTCTTAATGCAAAATTTGATAAGCTCGAAGTCTTCAAGGCTCAAGCTTCATCCATCCGTGCAAGCTCAGCTATTTGTGAGTATTGCCAAGGAGAACATGAGTCAAATGAATGCCCCACATTGGTGGGAGCTGATCCGATCCAAGTAAATGGCGTTTGGTATGACCAAAGACCACCCCAAAATTATCAGAGGAATCCAAATCATGCCTCGGGGAGTAATTACCAAAGGAGGATTCAAGGTGGAGGGTTGGATTACAAATCCAATCATTATTTGCAACCTCCACCAATTCCACCCTAGGAGCCATCTGACTTGGAGAAAGCAATGTTGTAGCTGACCAAAACAACCAATGAACTAGCCAAAACAACCAATGACCACATCCAAACCACGAATGCATTTATAAATGAGACTAGAGCTCATCACAAGAACCAAGATGCTTCCATACGAAATTTGGAGAACCAAATTGGTCAGTTATCAAGACAACTTGCTGAGAGGCCTCAAGGGCAATTCCCTAGTGATACGATAGTGAATCCTAAGGAGCATATCAAAGCTATCACTATGAGGAGTGGAATTGTGATCCAACCTCAAGGAAAGCCTGAGAGGAAACAAAAGGGAGCTGAAGAGGAAACCACTACTATAATTGTTGTGGAACTAGTGGTAGAAATACCTTCAGACAAGCTTGAGAAGAAGGAGTTACCTGGTACAACTCTTAAGAAACTGATGGATTTTTCCCAATTTGAAAAGCCACCACACCCCTTGAAGCTAAAGCAACAAGCACAGAGAAAGCAGTATGAAAAATTTCTGGAAATGTTTAAAAAGCTGCAAGTTAACATTCCCTTTGCTGAAGCCTTAGCTAATATGCCCAATTGTGCTAAGTTCATGAAGGATTTGTTATCCAAAAAGCATAAGTTGCAAGAATGTGAGACGGTGGTCTTAACTAAAGAATGCAGTGCAATCATTTAGAAGAAAGTCCCTCCCAAGCTTAGAGATCCTGGAAGCTTCAACATTCCAATTGCAATTGGCAATGTGAATGTTGGTCATGCATTATGTGATCTTGGAGCTAGTATCAATTTGATGTCATTAACTGTGTGCAAATCATTGGGCATCTCTGAAATGAAGCCAACCATGGCGTCTCTCCAATTAGCTGATCGTTCATTGAGAAGGCCCAGTGGAGTCATTGAAGATGTTCTTGTCAAAGTTGACAAGTTTATCTTTCCAGCAGACTTCATAGTGTTAGACATGGAAGAGGAGAGTGAGATACCACTTCTATTAGGGAGGCCATTCCTAGCCACAACTCGTGCTTTGATTGATGTGGAGAAAGGGAAGCTAGAGCTCAGAATGGATGATGAATCCATAATCTTCAATGTCTTTGATGCTATAAAGAATTCATCCGACAAGAATGATTGCTTCAGTATAGATGTGATTGAAGAAGTGGTGTACACAGAAAAGTCTCTTGAGCAAGAATTTGAAGAGATTATGGAGGCTCAAGATGTAACGATCTAAATTTTATGTTGATTTTTATTACTTTTATTAGGGTTAAATTTTTAAGAAGTGTATACTAGTAAAAAAAAAATTTAAAACATAAATCTTACAAAAGATTTGAGACTAATATATTATATATAGCCACAGTTCTTGTTACAAAAGTCAATATTATACAGGTAAAATACTCTGGCCTAATACATATCTTCCTTCATATTCCACCACTAATCCAGAGCATCAAGGTAACTGACCATTGTTGCCATCTAAAAAAAATAAAACAAATCTAGTGAGAAATAAAGATTTCTCAATAGGCAAAGTTAAACCACCGAACACGTTAGTTAGTAAATCATCAATATATTTAAACAAAATCCATAAAATTATGAAAACTATATGAATGCATGAAATGAACTATCCCAGGGTGCAAATGGCCTCTACATATCGTACTGTATGTAGCTACACCTCGCACTGGATGTAGACGTTGCGATCGTCTTACGCAAACATCATGAATTTTGCCATGTATCTGCACCTGGGTACTACATATCGTACTGTATGTAGTATAAGATTCTTGTTTCACAAAATCTCGTACTGGATTTGGAAACATGAATCAACCTATCATCACATCAATATCCATCCATAATAAAATCCATAAGCAAAATACATATCACCTTATGGAAAAATATATATCACAACATTATACGTATCCAAAAGTATGGTTTAAACAATCATACCTTGTTCAAGTAAAAATCATACCAACTTAGGCATGATAATTGAATATCCTCAGGCTGATAAATCATGTTAGTAATCTAACTAATAAACCACAATATATCTTTTCAAATAATTTCTAATTCATTTAAACCTTCACAAGAAAAGATTAAAACCTAGCATGCGTCTTAAATCTCCTTTCACTTACCACCTTGCTACTTCATCCTCAAATTTAATCACTCAAGCATTTGAACCATTTAACTACATACCATTCAACCTCTACTTCTCAAAATTAATTAAAAACATTCCCATAATAAAAATATAAATATACAGCCCAAAGGTCATCAAATCACTTCCAAAATCATCAAGTGTGATTCCAAATATCATCAATATTTCAACATATAAATCATCACCTATCCTATGGTCTAAATCAACATTTTCACATCATAAAATAACCTTCAAATAACATGAAATTCCAACCTAAACAATAACCATAAATCTGCCTAATTAAGCAAATAGGTTAAACCAAACAAATGCTTAACTAGAGATTGAAGCCTAGCCTACCTCAAGTGAGTTTGAATCTTGAAAATGGAATGGAATAATGGCTTCCTTCCTTGGAAAAATCCTCTAAGAGATGAAGCCTTGATATCCTTCTACTAAGCTTGTCAAAACTCTTCTTAAGGTTGCTAGCCTTACACGTGATTTCTTCAAGGTGTGGGGTCTTTTCTTTCTTGTTCTTAAGCTTTGAAAATGAAGGAATGGAAGTGAAATGAAAAGGATGTGGGAAGGGTAATTCACGTGAGGTTATGTAGGAAGGAAAGCTTGGGAAATGACTTGCATTTTAAGCTCCCCCTTCCCCCTTTATATAGTGTTTAAGCAATGATTTAATATTCAAGGACATTTTTGCCCTTCTTAACTTAATTACCTTCATTTAGTTTTATTCTAACCAAATTACTTTCATTTAGTTTCATCCTAACTTAATTACTTCTTGTTCCTTTGGATTCTAACTAAGTTCATTATTATCTTTATACTTTATAGAAAAAAAATCTCATAAGTCATAATAACCTTACTTTACACTTGGCAACCACTTTACAAGTGTCCAAACTCTTGAATCTTCTTCATTCTTCTTGCTTTACAAGTGTCCAAGCTCTTGAATCTTCTCAATTCCTCTAGCTCTCACGTGGACTTTGGAGAATGAAGGGTAATCTTGCTTCATTTCATGTTATTTGTGTATATATCTCATTTTTTATGATGAAGAAAAATCTAATTTTAATATGGCTTTACACATGGCATTTTCTAGTAAGAAGTCAAGTTTGATTTGAACTCTTCTACCTAAAGATAATATTGAATAATAGAACTCTAGAGGTTCCTAGAAATTGATCTCAATGACAATTTGAATTTACTCGCAAGTAGTCTATACAGAGTGCTACATAAATCTTACATACAAGATTGCTCCTATTTTAATTCTGATTGGTCTATATCACTTCTAATCATAAAAATTTACTAAACTATTTTATTAAATAGATCTATACATCCTTCAACTAAGAGAAAATTCCATAGATTTTATTTATCATTTTTCCATATATTTCTAATGTTTGAATTCCCTTGAATAAAGTCTCAAAATTGTTATCTTATAAAATTCATAGAAATTTTATTCTAGAGTTTCTGTCACAAAATATTTTGATACTCTGTCAGCTAAGAGTATTCTGTAATTTCATCAGGTTTCAACAAAATTTCTAAAGATATTTGGGCATTTTTTACCTAAGGGCATTTTGGTAATTTTGTCATTCATCTTAGGGGTATTATTGTCATTTTCAAAATGTCCAAGGGTATTTGTGTAATTTTCATCTTAGGGTTATTTATGTAATTTCTATTTCAAGGGCAAGGTGATATGGTCATTTATCCAGTTATCATCTCACTTCCACAATTCAATATGAATTCAAAGTATAATTTTAAGGATGTTACACAAGATATGACCACCATTGAAGAAGTGAAAGAGGTAGCAATGGAGGTGCTAGAGAAGAAAGAAAATGACATTGTTCTTGGGGCACCAAAGCTAGAATTGAAGGAGCTACCAGAAGCTCTCAAGTATGTGTTCTTGGGAGAAGAAGAGACATACCCCATCATCATCAACAAAGGATTATCTAGGGTTGAAGAAGCTAAGCTGATAAAGGTGCTCAAGGAGCACAAATCTACCATTGGATGGTCTATCTCTGATTTGAAGGGTATCAATCCCTCATTTTGCACTCACAAGATCCTTATGGAAGATGATGTGAAGCCTGTGAGGCAACCGCAGAGAAGACTCAACCCAATGATGAAAGAAGTGGTCTGGAAAGAGGTGGTGAAGCTTCTTGATGCAGGGATGATCTATCCCATTTCAGACACCGCCTGGGTGAGCCCTGTGTAAACCATTCCGAAGAAGGGTGGGGTTACGGTGATTCAGAACAACAACAATGACCTGATACCTACCAGAACCATCACTGGGTGGCGAATGTTCGTAGATTACAGAAGATTGAATGATGCCACTAGAAAGGATCACTTCCCACTTCCCTTCATTGACCAGATGCTAGAAAGATTAGCCGGCCATGCCTATTATTACTTCCTGGATGGATATTTCGGCTACAATCAGATTCCCGTGGCACCGGAGGACCAAGAAAAGACCGCATTCACTTGTCCCTTTGGAGTATTTGCCTACATAAGAATGTCTTTCGGCCTGTGCAATACACCTGCAACATTCCAAAGGTGTATGCTTTCCATCTTTTCTGATATGGTTGAAAATTTTTTAGAGGTGTTTATGGATGACTTTTCAGTTTTTGGTTCTTGTTTTGATGCATGCTTATCTAATTTGTCTAAAGTTTTAAAAAGATGCCAAAAACCAATCTTGTTTTGAACTGGGAGAAGTGTCATTTCATGGTGCGAGATGGCATTGTTTTGGGCCATAAAATCTCTTCAAAAGGGATTGAAGTAGATGAGGCCAAGTTGATGTTGATTGAAAAGTTGCCTCCTCCCACTAATGTTAACAGTGTGCGTAGCTTTCTAGGCCATGCCGACTTTTATAGGAGATTTATTAAAGATTTTTCCAAAATTGCAAGGCCTCTTAGCCAACTGTTGACTAAAGAATCTGATTTTATCTTTGATGACACTTGCCTCAATGCATTTAATGTGTTGAAGGAAAAGCTCACAACTGCGCCTGTCTTAACGGTGCCTGATTGGAACTTGCCCTTCGAATTAATGTGTGATGCGAGTGCTTATGCTATTGGGGCTGTTCTTGGTCAACGTAAGGATAAACTTTTGCATGTCATATATTACGCCAGCAAAGTTTTGAATGAGGCGCAAATTAATTTTGCCACAACTGAAAAAGAGATGCTAGCGGTAGTATATGCACTAGATAAGTTTAGACCTTACTTGATTGGTTCTAAGGTAATTGTTTTCACTGACTATGTTGCTCTCAAGTATCTGTTGATTAAGCAGGATCCCAAGCCACGCCTATTACGTTGGATGCTCTTATTTCAAGAGTTTGATTTAGAGATTAGAGACAAGTTGGAGTGGAAAACAAGGTTGCTGACCATTTGTCCAGAATCCAAGACAAAAACCTACAAGATAGGCCAGAGCTAGAGATTAATGAGTCCTTTCCGGATGAGCAGATGATGGCTATCACCAATGCTCCTTGGTTTGCAGATATGGCCAATTATAAGGTTGTTGGAGCAATCCCTGAGGACTTCACATGGTAACAAAAGCAGAAATTCTTCCATGATGCCAGGAGGTACCATTGGGACAATCCCTTCCTGTACTTTCAATGTGCTGATGGGATTATTCGAAGATGCATAGCTGAGTTTGAGGTTCCCAAGATCCTTTGGCATTGTCGTGCTTCAAGTTATGGAGGACACTTCGGGGGCAACATAACCGCTTACAAGGTCATGCAGAGTGGTTAGTACTGGCCCACATTATTCAAGGATGCCAAGGCGTTTGTGGAAAGTTGTGATAGATGCCAAAGAACGGGTAACATATCCCGTAAAGATGAGATGCCCCTCAACAACATCCTAAAAGTTGAGCTGTTTGATGTTTGGGGAATAGGCTTCATGGGACCCTTTCCCAAGTCTTATTCTAACCAATACATCTTAGTAGCAGCTGATTATGTCTCCAAATGGGTAGAAGTAGTGGCATTGCCCACTAATGATGCAAGGGTGGTGGCAAATTTCTTGAGGAAGAACATTTTCACCCGTTTTGGAGTTCCTAGGGCTATAACCAGTGATGGCGACACTCATTTCTGTAACAAACAAATTAAAGGCTTACTCACAAAGTATGGAGTCACCCATAAGGTAGCCACTCCATATCACCCTCAAACCAGTGGTCAAGTGGAGATTTCTAATAGAGAACTGAAGAGAATACTTGAGAAGACCATTGGAAGCTCTAGGAAGGACTGGTCAAAGAAATTGGATGATGCATTATGGGCTTACAGAACTGCATTCAAAACACCAATCGGTATGTCCCCATTTCAATTGGTTTACGGTATGTATTGCCACTTTCCAGTTGAATTAGAACACAAGACCATGTGGGCCACTAAATTTCTTAACTTTGAACTCTCAAAAGCTAGTGATAAGCGCTTATTGCAACTAAATGAACTTGATGAGTTTAGACTTGCAGCTTATGAGAATGCAAAGCTCTACAAAGAAAAGACCAAGAAGTGGCATGACAAAAAGATCCATCCAAAGGAATTTGAACTTAGGCAACAGGTATTATTGTACAATTCTTGATTGAGATTGTTTCCAGGTAAACTGAAATCCTGATGGTCTGGTCCTTTTATAGTCCGGAAGATGTTTCCCTATGGAACGATTGAAATTTGCCCCTTAGATGCTGACAGACCTTTTAAGGTCAATGGTTGGAGACTAAAGTCATATTATGGTGGCCAAGTTAAGAGGGATGCAGTTTCCATCCCTTTGGATTCTCCTGAATCCTAAAGGATTATACGTCAGGCTCGTGACGTTAAACAAGCACTTATTGAGAGGCAACTCAATCACTTTTTGTGCAGTTCATTTGTTTTATTGTTGTTGATAGGTAGTTTATGTTAGTCATGGGTGTTTCAGTCACTATGGCCTTAAATCAGTCAGCAGAGCCCTGTTTTGGACTCTCGTGCGAACAGCGCCAGAGTTGGCGCCAACCGCGCCAGTTGGGAATCAGAAACTAAAACTGACGCGCATCGCACGACATATGGCACGACTAGCGCCAGTAGTGCACTCCATTTTTCATTCCTTCTGGAATTTGGCGCGACCAGCGTGGAAGTGGTGCGGTTAGTGCCACCTAGGTTTTGCATTCAAAGTACGGCGTGGCTAGCTTGAGTCTGACGCTATCAACACCAATACTGGTCTTCAATTTGTTTCTTTCCTGGACATTGGCACGGTCAGCGCCAAGTTCCACGCGACAAGCGTCAATGGAATTAATGTGGCGCGAATCGTGTGTGGTTCAGCGCGATCCGCGTGAGAGTGCTCGACCAGTTTTTAAATTTAAAACTCAGAACCCTCCTCACCTCTTCTCATTCCATAACCACCATTAACCTCTCATATCCGTTACTCCAACCTCACAACTCCCCTTAACTCCTCTTAACCCTCATTCCACTATAAAGTAACCATACTTCAGCCTTTTATCATCTTTATCTTCCCATTCTCTTTCATGCATTCTCCCTCAGCAATGTACATCAAGTTCGTAGGTTCCTATTTCATCCCTTTTTGGATTTCATTTATCAATGGCTGGAGATAAGGTGAGTATTCCCACCGTCGTTGCTTGTTGTTGGTCTGTTTACATCACTTCCATTTGCACATTGGCTGGCACAACTCTAGGGCACGAACCTAGCTCGCGCGAACAGCGCGACATCTGGCACGATCTGCGTTGGCTGGGTGACTTTGGTTTCTGATATTAGTTTGGATTTGCATGCTTTGGGTACTTACATGGTTCACATTTCTATTTCCTTAGACTGTATAGGTTCTCTTCAATGGTTAATTTCTATGCTTAATGATTTAAATCAGAACCCTAGTGCTTCTAAATGAACTGAAATAGGAAATAATGAGTTTTGGAGGTTTCATTGGTTGTCATTTTGCATAAGGGTGGTTCTATACACTTTCATTGTTGCTAAGCATGCTTCTAGTGATTGTGTGTCTGATTGCTTGGTGTAATGGCTGCATTGTCATGTTTTGGGTTGTGATTAATACGAGTCCCTTGAGCCTAATTGTCATGTAACCATTGTTTTGAACAAATTTGGGAATTAGGGCCTTCATCTAAACTTTTCATGGTGTTAGTACATATGTAGTACCAGGATTGAATTGAACCTTAGGAATGGGTGGTACCAACCACTTAGGCCATACTTGCATCCTGCTGTTACTGAATTGTTTAATGGCCACTGCCTATGATTTTGCTTGTTCTTTGATTTCCCATGCCATTGTACTTCTTATGCAAAATGTGGAACCTAGGATTCGCTCTTGTACTTTTGATGTTAATTGGATGCTTGCAATCATATGATAGGGAACTAAGATTGAGTCCTTGTTACATTACGTATTGTTGCTTGGTGCAATGGCTATATTGTCATGTTTTGGACTGAAACTAAGCATGATTCCCTGAAATTTGTTGCAAATGTCACCTCTTTTGGAAATTAAATCTGGGAATCATGGCTTAGTATGGACCTGTCCTGGTGTTATGCATGACTTATATGGAACCCACTTCTATCAGCTATCAATGCTTAAGTGTTCTGCATAATATTGCTTGCCTCTTACCAATGCTTAAACTTGTCCTTGAAACCATGAGTGCTGCATCTAAAAATAACTTAACAGTGATATGGTTTTGCCTAAATCTGGGAATCATGGCTTATGGATCTGTAATGTTGTGGTATCTATGTTGTGAATGAATGCAATTGACATTAGTGACTGTCAGATGTCCATACCTAGATCTCTTTTGAAACACTGCTTTTGCTTTATGCCTTGTCGCTTGTTCAACTTGATTCCCATTGTATGTTACTGTTGAGTGAACCATGATTGCTATGTTTGTTGCTCATTTAACATCGATATGGTCTCCTCTAAATCTGGGAATTGAATCTGTCCAGTGCCTAGGCCAGGTTGTGTTTTGCAAGTTATTGATTATTAGGTGCATTGGATTTGGTTTTTCTGAGTTTCAGGGTAAACAAGTTGACAAGGGGAAGAAGAAGAAGAGCTCTGCTGCATCTGGCAGCAAGAGACCCCGCATCTCAGGATTTGATGAGGACCGATTCCGATCCCAGGAAGCCCAGGACTGCTTTGACAAGTGGTACCTCCCGAAGAAAATAATATCAGAGAAGCGCATTGTCTGGGAATCCTTTCCGGAAGACTCACTTGTCGGGGAAGTAATCATCCGCAGGCAATGGCAGACATTGGTGACCTTCGCATAGCCAAGCTCCAGCTCTATCCTTAAGGAGTTTCTGGCTAATATGGATAAGGACATTGTCGATGACCACAAGGTCAGTTGGGTCCGCGGGGTGAGGGTTCCATTTGATTACTATGCCATAGAAGACTTCTTGGGGACCTCACATGAGCTTAACGACCACTGTCAGTTGGGGTCATGTATAACCGCATGTAGCCTATTCCTGGGACCGGAAAGAGCGTGTATAGGGACGACATGCCTCAGTTGGTTGATGAACTGAGGCATGGTATCACTGGCTTGTACACCGCATGGAAGACCAGGTCAGGCACAGACTGGGTACCAGAGAAATTGAGGAGGCAGGATCTCACGGGGGATGCCGAGTTTTGGCACCAGTTCATCAACCACATCGTGCTTCCTTCGACTAATTTGAAGGATGTGAATGTGGAGCGAGCGGTGTTACTTTTTACACTTCTGAGGGACATGAACCTCAACATCTCCAGGACCCTATCCGATAGGATTCTCCACATGATCTGGGACGGCAATAGTCGGTCATTATTAGCACATTCATCTCTCATTTCCCACCTATGCAGGCGTGCTGGGGATATCATTAATTCCTGATGATGAACCCATGGATGTACCGATTGCCACACGATGACCCCGAGGATGTATTTAGATTCGAAGAAGAATGCTGTGAAAGAGCAGCTCCTGCGGGCTTCAGAGATGACCCCAGAGGACATAGCTGCACGGAGCCCTCGCATGGTGCCTCACGAGCATGAAGAGGTGCCCATTCTTGATCAGGCCGCTCATTCTCCACAGCCTCAGACAGTTCCTTCTCCTCCTCCAGCGGCCACTTCCTCACCTCCCAGAGCATTCCGCCTTGAGCCTCTCTATGAGGATTCTCCGAGTTACCTCCACATGCAGGCACAGCTCCAGATGTTGCACATTCAGGGTGCCTACCAGACGCGCATGCTGGAAGACATATGTCGCCACCTATCCATTGATACCAGTGCATATCAGCCCCAGTACCCGCCGGTGACTCTTTCTCTTCCACCACCAGAGATGCATCATTCTCCACCCACCATCTGAGCGATCCCACAGTGCCACCACCAGCCCCTGCTGATGATCCCATGGCAGAGGAGTGATGCTTGCTGACTGACATCTACCATTTCTATGCTTTTACTCTATTTTTGATTCTGTTTTTACATTTCAGACTTATCGTTTGCTTTTGATGTTGAACTCCGTTTTTTGGATGGTTATTGAACTTGTGTTTGCATTGAACCTTGGTACTTGTTTTGGGTAATTATCAGACTGATGTTCATATATGTCTTTGTGTCCTCAAATAATGCCTACTTGTTTTTGCTTCTTCAAGGCCCAATCAGTTAATTATTTGTTGGGGACAACAAAGGTTAAATCTGGGAATTGGGGTACGCGTTAATTGAGGAAACGAGTGATTCTGAGAACAAAGGAAGTCTGATATTCTTTTTGTTGTCAGGAATTCTTTTTGTGGATAATTAATTTAGTGTCTAATTCCTAACTTAACTTGTAGGAGTACATATTAGACAATTTTGATAAAAGCATGACCCAGATTTAGAAATGCCGAATCAGTAAGAACTTGGTTGAGAATCGGGAAGCCTAGGATAAGAACATTTGAGAATGACATTGCATGAAACTTGAGTGGAATTTATAATTGTGTGCATGACTGAAGTAATTGTTAGAATAGAAATGATGTTTGAATTGAAATCAACGAATCTAGCTTGATACTATAGCCTGTGAGAATTGTGCCTATACAGAATTTTTTTTAGAGAGTTCTCATTGTGGTAACACTCTAGAACTTGCTTTGTTTCTCTCTGATGCATGCATAATTGATGTGATAAAGGCAATTTGTTCTGTTAAGCTTGGGCCAAATAGACTTCCTTTAAAATACTCCTTTGCTAACCCCTTTGAGCCTAAGACCTATTTGTTCAATCACACCTGATAAACTATTTGAACCACTGTCACTATCCCACCTCATTTGAGATTGGAATGTTAAATGGTTTGAAAAGAAAAAGAATTCAGGGTGAAATGTTAGAAATTGAAAGAAATAAAAAAAATGGTCTTCAATTGAAAGAAAAAGAAAAAGGAGAAAAGACAAAATGAAAGAAAAGCAAAGAATAAAGGAGAATGCTAAAAAGATGTAGTGGAATGAAATTTAGAATTGAAGCTTGAATGCATAAAAAAAATTGTGCTATTTCAATCTCAATGTTTATTTAGTCACTTTCCAAATATTTCCAACCTTAAGCCAAGCCAAGTTACAACCTTGAAAGACCTTTTAATCAAGTGTGCATGTGTTATATTTCGGTATAGAAATTGAGAATATGATCAAGCTTATGGTAGTGTTATAACTGTAAAGGTTGAGAGTAATCTTGATTATACCCTAGACACTTGAGTGATGAGTGAAATAATATCTTGATGAGGGTATTCAAGCTGGACTTTGTATGTTGATCGATTTGAAAAGCATTGTTGAAGTTCAATATAAAAGCTCAGTCATGTGTAGCAATTTTGGATTCTATAAGTCTGTGTGTAATGCTATGATTGAATGTTCCTTCCTTTCTCCCTTGTTCAAGATCTTTGTTATTGCTGAGACAACAATGTTTAAATCTAGGAATTGTTTGATATGCGCCTAGCATAGGACATTTCCAATCTTAAATATATCACCAAATGCATCAGAATTAATGATAAAAGCTTCCAATTGATATAAATGTTGACGAATCTGGCTCAATCATGTTTTTATTCAAATTGAGTGATTAGCAGGTGAAAAGAGCCAAAAGAAATGCAGAGAAAGAAGAAGAAAAGATCTGGCGCGATCCGCGCCAACTCCAGCGCTTTCCGCGCCAACTGTACTAAGTGACGCGATCCGCGTCAGTTGCTGGGCTATCCGCGTGGATCAGGCTCTGGAAAATGAAATCTCACTGGTATTTGGCGCGATCTGTGCCATTTGTGGCGCTAACTGTACCACAACTTCTCTGGAAAAAAGATTTTCTCTGGATCCTGGCGCCATCAGCGTGAAGACCACGCGAGTCGTGTTGGAAGTGAAATTCAGTTACCACCGGAAGCTAGCGCGACCCGATCCAAAGTCCACGCTACCAGCGCCACACTTAAAAACTGCACGCAATCAGTGCCAAACGCCATGCCATCCGCGCGGGACTTCAATTCTGCAAAAATTAAAAGTTGTCAAAGGGCAAACTTGGGGTTTCACTCCCCCAAGTATAAATAGCAGAACCCACTTCTGAGTGGGGTTCTTTTGGACGAAATTTCACTGAAGAAAAGCTAGAGAAAGCTTGGGAAGCTTAGCTAGGGCTTGAGGAGTTGAAGGCTCAAGTGGAGACCTTCTCCATCTTCTTCTCCTTTGTGCTTCAGTTGGGCATACTTCTTTTTGATGTACCAAGGCCAGCCATGATTAGGTTTGGCTAGTTCCATTTGTAGCTAAGGCCAAGCACTTGATGTAAACTTCCATTGGATGTATTGAATGCTATTATTCATTTATCAAAGGTTATTTTACTGCACTTTGCTTGAATGTCTACATCTCTTTCTTATACTTGATCACTCTAGTTAAGAGTTAAGAGCTAGGGTTCACAATAGGAATATTGGGGTCCTAGTCTTGGAATTAAGTGTGGTGACTTGCTTTACATTACCTAGGGATAGGAATGTATGCTTGTAGCTTATTGAATGCTTAACCCTAGGAAAGTTACTAAGGAATTAGGGCTTTTAGGTGGGTTAAAGAGCTGTATCACTGAGGAGTTGGTAAGTAGCTAATATATGATAAACACAACCGCTGAATAACTTAGATACTTGAATGTAGCGAGCTATACGAATTCATTGGGAGGAATCATCGAGTGTGGGTGCCCTGGCTATGCTTTCTTTATCTTGTCACACCTTACTTTGTCTGCTCATAGCTTATATTTATGTTATAATCTTGTCTTTACTTTTATTTACTCAACCAACCAACTCATTCTACGATTTAAATCGCGAGTTTGATAACCATGGAAACAGGTACACTTTATTTGTCTAAGATTCTTGATGGTTATGATGTTTCTGGGGTTTTATTGAGTGATGGTTTTTACCATAAAGATTAAGGAATTAATTTTCCATCATAATGTACTATACAAAGATTAGAAAGATATCAAGTGCTGCAGGATAAGGATTCTTTCAAGGTCCTTTCCTAATATTTGTCTTTCAGACAACAAAAACCATAATACACATGTCTGAGGTATAAAAGAAGAGACAAAACTTGCCTACAGTGGGGTAATGAGAACTAGCAATAATAATCCAATAAGTGAATTGTAACGACCTAAAATTATTCTAGATATTATATTTTTATTAAGGTTAAATTTTTAAGAATCGTTAGATAATTTTTTTATTACTATTTTACTTTTACTGAACGGATCCTAGTATAAATTCTAAAACATATAAATTATAGAAGTTATAAAAGTTGTTAAACTTATATATATATATATATATATAATACGTAGCCATTATCCTTGTACAAAAGTCATTTTCAACGAAACATAAAGATACTACAAAACTTTCATCATTCATTTCCTAGAGACAATTCTTTATCTTTGTACCATCATCAGTCCAAGGCGTCAATGAAATTGACCATTGTTGCCATCTATAAAAAAAATAAAACAAATCTAGTGAGAAATAAAATTTCTCAGTAGGCAAAACTAAACCACCAAAACACGTTAGTACGTTAGTAAATCATCATAAAATAATTATGCAAACTATATGAATGCATGAAATGAATTTTCTCAGGGTGCACATGGCCTCTACGTATAGTACTGTATGTAGCTACACCTCGTACTGGATGTAGACGCTGCGATCATCTTACGCAAACATATATGATTTATGTCATATATTTGCACCTGGTCACTACATATCATACTGTATGTAGTATCAGATTCTGTTTCACAAAATCTCGTACTGGACTTGGAAACATGAATCAACCTATCATCACATCAGCATCCATCCATAATAAAATTCATTAGCAAAATACATACCAGCTGATGGAAAAATGTTGTTATCATAACATCATACGTACCACAAGTATGGTTAAACCATCATACCTTATTTAAATAAGATCATTACCACTTAGGCATAACCTTTGAATATCCTCAAGCTATAAAAAAATCATGTTAGTAATCTAACTAATAAACCACAATATATCTCTCAAATAATTTCTAATTCCTTTAAACCTTCACAAGAAAATATTAAAACCTAGCATGCATCTTAATCTCCTTTCACCTACCACCTTGCTACTTCATCCTCAAATTTAATCACTCAAGCATTTGAACCATTTAACTACATATCATTCAACCTCTACTTCTAAAAATTAATTCAAAACAATACCATAATAAAACTATGAACAAACAACCAAAATATCATCAAAATCACTTCCAAAGATCACCAAATATACTTCCAAACATCACCAATATTTCAGCCTATAAATCATCACCTATCCTATGGTTTAAATCAACATTTCCATATCATAAAATAACCTTCAAATAACATGAATTTCCAACCTAAACAATAACCCTAAATGTGCCCAATTAAGCATATAGATTAATCCAAACAAATGCTTAACTAGAGATTGAAGCCTAGCCTACCTCAAATGGATTTGGATTTGAAATTGATTAAGTGGCTGCTTCTCTTGGAAATCCTCTAAGGAATGAAGTCTTGAAAAGAAGAAAATTTGATGTAGAGATGAAGCTATGGTTTGAAAGTAATAAGAGAAGATAAGAAATGAAAAGCTAGGTGCAAGGAAGCAAATAGCCTTGGAGGTGTGAAGCTAGCAATTCCTACGTGCAAAATCTTCCAGCATCCCTAACTATTTATATTAATTTAATTAGTTAGAATGGAAAGGATTTAGTTAGGTTTCAGCTTTAGTTAGTAGTTAGTTTAGTATAACTTAACTAAGTAATTATTACTTTAGAAGATATTATTCTAAACCTTATCTTTTCCTTGGTCAAGATTCTCTAATTTATTAACTTGGGCAGCTCGATATGGTACATGGAACTTGACTGGGGATGTTCACATCCTTTGCTCAATTTTGTCCAAATACACACATGGCTAAATACACAATAATAGGCAAGTATCATTGCTACACCAATTTTCTTTATGTTTTAAGGAAAGATTCCCTTCATTAATGACCATGTGGTTATGTGGAAAGCTTTGTACAAATGACTAATTGTGTTTGGTTCTAAAATATTTGGCTGAAACTAGATTTTCATTTGCAAGATTTCCTCATTTAATGCTTGCTTTCCACCTTGAAGGCCACCTAAAAAGGTTGGTTCAAAAAGCTTATCTTCATTGACTTACCATTGACTTTGGATTACCAAACTTTTCTTCCTATTAGTTTACTTAGCTATGCCTATTCTATGGCTTTTGCACATGAATCCACTTCTGTATAGTCCCAATTTGAGCTTAATATTTGATTCCTTGGGCCAAAATTTCAAGGGTTACAAGTTGTGGCCAATCCAAAAGGTCCAAAAGGCTAGAAACACTTAACCAGATGAGGTTCGCTGATTACTTATTCTGTACCAATTCACTAATCCAAAAATTCTAATTTTCTAGTATGTTAAACTAGACTTTCTAAGCTTTCCAAAAAGGTATCACATGCCTTATTTGGAGTTATAAAACTCTAGCTATAACATTTTTAATCTAGACTTCAAAACTGCCAACAAGTTGAGAAATTCCACACTACATCTCTTAAAGTTTTAATTACAGCAATCAGTCCACAAACTATATTTATCTGAAATTTTAATATGCTGTAGTAGGTATCTTGATCATACACTTAATTTGGATAATAATTGAGAGAGAAATAAATTTTTCAATTCGGGTGACAGAGATGGAAGTTTTGGGCAGCTTATGTTCAAATAAAATTTATCCTATTTTTCTTGTATATAACTATCATCCTACTTCCATAATCCAATCATAAATATAACTCATAATATAATTTTGAAGATGTTACATGAAGCAACACCTGGTTGTTTATAAATAAAATAATAAAATAAATTAGGATAAAAAACGGTATTGAGGGCTGTTTAGATTGGAGGAATAGGTTGTTGGACTCTCAAGAGAAAGAGAAAGAAAAGAAAAGTGTCTCATTCCAAATTTCAAATTCAAATATGCAAATAAGTTGTATCACTAGCATGCACAAGCAAGCATTAGCTTTTTACAATCATCCATGTAAAATCCAAAAAAAGAAGTGATTCACTAGAACAAGTATTGGTTTGTAAAAAAAAGATTAACTTGTTTTCAATTAGTGATGATCATATATATATATATATATATATATATATATATATATATATATATTGATGAGACTTTGGTAACTATAGTAAGTTGTTTGTTTTGTTACCAATTTGGTCAAGCAACCATTTGGAGATATATTTTTTTCAAATTTATCATTTAGGTGTAAATTTTAAATTAATACCCCGAAAGGAATAAGTTGTAATATATATGTTATGATTTTCTGAATTGAAAGTTGTAACA
>PYAF01004305.1:134558-153014 GCA_007407185.1 Glycine tomentella | reverse complement strand
ATTATTATTTTTATATATTATGAGTTATTAATTTTATTTGTTAATATTAGTAATCAAAGATTTTAGTATTTTTGTTAAATAAATATGTAATACATCATAATATTTTTTTATCTAAGTGTAAATATTTTAAATTATTTTTTAATTTATAAAATGAATAATAATCCTTAGCTTTAGTAAAAAAATATAGAAAGTATATTAAATAAAATAATATAAAAGATATAGAAAATATTAAATAAAAAAGAAGACATACAATAATTTATTAAGTAATTAAAATAAAAATTATTTACAATTTAAAAAAAAAATACATGAAAAAAATTGAATTCATAATTCTTTTACGATTTTAAAATCATGAAAAAAAATTACAACTATAAAGTTGTATTAAAAAAGAATAAAAAAATTTATCACTTAAATATTAACAAAAAATCATAACTGATATTATGATTTCTGAAGTTTAACATTTATTATGACTTATCGCTTTCAGGATAATAATTTAAATTTCAACCCCAACTATTAAATTTCAAAAACATTTACCCCTCATTAGTTGTTTGGCAGTTACCAAGTACATTTCGGTAAATGGCAGTTGACACTACTACAAAAAGGATCTTAAGACGCGTGTTTTAAGTCGGTTGTAGAATAACCGTCGCTGTTTGTAACGCGATGGTAATTTTGTAAATAAGTAGGCAAGTTTAAAGACGGTTGTCATCAAATAACCGTCTTTGAAACGTCAATACAAGAACGTTTTTAATTGCAACCGTCGTCGTTCAATAGCTTTGTTCAAAACAACTACGGTATCATATAAAACCGTCTTTGTCTGTGAGTAATTTTAATTTATATATTTTAACTTTCCCTTTTCTCTTGTTTCTCACTCTATTTCTTCTCCGTGAACCTTCCCCCTCCACCTCCCTCTCCACCCCTTCTCTGACATCTATTACTACCTCTCCTCCCTTTCCTTCACCCCTGTCGAAGGCTCTGAAATCCTTAAGGCCCTCAAACACCCCTCGCTCGCCCTCCGAGTCTTCCAATTTTTCTCGTTCCTAAACCCTAGCTTCTTTTAAGTGTCCTCTACCTACAACTGCCTCTTCTTCATCCTCTCCAAATCCACCAACCCCGCGCAGTTCGACCAGGTGTGCGCACTCCTCCTTGACATCCACCGTCGTGTCATCCGCGGCTCCATGTCCAGCGTCAACATCCTTGTCGGGTTCTTTGGCGCCGATGAGGACTTGGAACACTGCGTTTCGCTTGTCAAGAAGTGGGACATGAGTCTCAATGGTTGCACCTACAAGATGTTGGTCCTTTTCTTCTGAGTTTCAAGATAAAAAGCTTGTCTTTCATGCAAATTGAGGATTATCCAACAGGATCAATTCGCACTTGAGAGCTTGAACTTAGGCTTAGGTTTGTAAATATTATTAACCCTTTGGGTTTTACCCCCAAATTTATTTTATTTTATGATTCTTGGGTTCTCTTTGTATTTTTTTATTGATTTAAGACCTCTTTTGGTTGTGAGGAGTTATGTTAATTTTTTTGATGCTCGCAAGGTGTTTGATGGAATGTCTAAGAGGAATGTGGTTTCCTGGATTAACATACCCATCTTTAGATTCAGAGTTCTGCATCTTCAACTCGTACATCTTGAAGGTGGATACATACATCTTCAACCACTATTTTTTGTTTGTTTTAAGATACCCATCTTTAGATTCAGAGTTCTGCTACTTTCCTTAATACATTTCTCTCTTTTTCGTCTTTTTGGTAGTTCCCACTTTTAGGTTCATCATTAACTTTAATTACCCATATAAATATACTACCAAGTAAAACTCTTGAAACTTGAAAACAACATATATATATATATATATATATATATATATATATATATATATATATTTTCCATACAAGAGGGGTGATAGGGATATGTAGTGTTTTCAGGGCTTAATGCTTTCCCTCTGGTTACAACTTGAGGAAATCGGAATCATTTATCATTGTAACAATGGAAATGCTTTCCGTTTCTAGTAAATCAAACGAATTAATTAGATCACTAAATGTATGATATGCAGGGCCTGGCTGCTCTTCCTTTGGGTATGGAGCCATGCAAGAACTGGGACCTTTTAGAGTCAACAGTGATGGAAGAACATTTTACAGAAATCAATATGCATGGAACAATGGTAAGCATTCACTAGCTACTAGATAGAAAAATGACAAGTGGTTAAAATATATATAACACTCTTTCTTATAAGAATTGGAGTTTTACATCAATAAAAAATTAACATTAAATACCAGTAGTATATATTAAGAAATTCCAATTCTAATTGAATAATAACATGATAACATTTAAGAAAATATATATAGTAGTATCTAAGTTGTCTATATTTTTACTCATGTCACTTTTTAAGAGGGAAAGAAAAATGAACTTTTTTTCTGGGCTAGCTTGCATAATTATTATTTAGAAGTGATGAGTTACTTCAACAATTGGCAGTGGCAAACGTGATTTTCCTAGAGTCTCCAGCAGGAGTTGGCTTTTCATATTCAAACACTTCTTCTGACTACACTAAAACTGGTGACAAGAGGACAGCTATGGACTCTTACACTTTTCTTCTAAACTGGCTCGAGAGATTTCCACAGTAATAAACTCGAGACTTGTTCATCAGTGGAGAAAGCTATGCTGGACATTATGTCCCTCAGCTTGCTGACACTATTCTCACTTATAATAAGCTTACAAATCAGACAGTGATCAACCTGAAAGGGATTGCAGTAAGTCAGATTTTTGTGCTACATATTCAATTTAGGCTAAAATATACTTTTTGTAAGTCATTGTTGTCTCTGCTATTTCTTTTATAACCAGATATTGGCCTCAGGAGGTGAATAAATGACTTGTGTTTTGTGTGTATGCAGCTGCAATTCTCGTTTAGCTGCAATTCTCCAACACATATATTTTCCGTTTCTACTTTATCAATGCTAGTATTATTGAATCTTGTGACTGAAGACAAAAGTGTAAGTTTAGATGGCTCTTTGGTGGCTGGAGTCTTCTTTCTAGTTTCAGACTAGAAAAACATTTCCCTATCAACATTTTTTTTCCAAACTATAACTGGAATGCAGCATTACCAAAGTTCCTCCTCATTTTTCTTCATTCCAGTGTCTTATGCTATCTTGAACATGTTCCCTTAACTTTTGTGATAGGTGTGTGTTTTTTGCATTCCAAGCTGCCTATGTAGTCATAAAATCCTGATTTGTCTATTTGTGTCCTGGAATTCAATGTTAGTGAATTGAATGCCTTGACAGTTCCCAGAGAACATTCAAATCTTGTGGATTCTGCAGTTAAGGTAAACACTTGTTAGAAGTCACCGAACGCACTGATCAACCGGCACATGATTAATTGTTATAACTTAACACATAATTTTGAATTCAAGTCTAAATATATAACCACCAAAAAGAGAACTTTGTCGTCCATAATTATCTCATTTGATTCAAGCAGGATTACCTCTAGTACAAATTAAAACCTATAATCTGACCATAAAGAATAAAGAATTGCTACATTTAGAAGCCATTTTGTGATGTTGTGCTTCTCTTTTTGCAGGCTGGATTCAGATTCCACCATGTTGAACCACATTACTTGATGCTTGTGAATTGGATTCCCACCACTCCTGATACCCTTCCTGCAAATGCTTCACACCGTGTTGCTGTTGGTGGTTTTGTCATGAATGCCAACAAGGAGGTAATCAACCCTTTTTTTGTTTCCCCATGTTATGTGGTTCAACTGCTCAAAGATTTCTTTTCTTGGCCAAATGACTTATTTAGTTTTTTATTTTATTTTTTTATTCAGATTGATTTTTTTATCTTTTAAAACTTTCGATTTGATCATTTATCTTATTTTTTAGTTCAGTTTAGTCTTTTATCTTTTAAAAAAATTATTTAGATCATTTATCTTATTCTTTTTGTTCAATTTTGTCATTCGGTCCATTTAAGGTTGAAGTTATAAATCATTTAAGAATAATTTTTTTTAGTTAAAAATGAAGTGGTAGGGAAGGGAAAAAAACTGAAAAAAAAAATTTTAAATGATTAATGTTGTCAATTTTAAATATACTAAAGAACCAAAATGAATTAAAAAATTAAAATGAATGAAAAATAAGATAAATAATTAATTGAAATTTTAAAAAGATTAATAACTAAACTGAACCAAAAAAAAGATAAAAAATAAATTAAAATTTTTAAAAGATAAATGAACAATTAGGTAATTTAATCTTTTTTCTTCTCTTTACCCTCTCTTTTTTGTTATTTTCATTGCTCAAGTTTTCCAACCCTGCTTCCTGGAAAATATATGAACATGGAGTCCATCTCTCCCTTGATTATGTGGTGTGATTATCCTACCTACTTTTGTGATGAAGACACGTATTTCTTATGAGTCAGTGGCCACCCGTTTTCCTAAATATATTAAAACTAATGAAATTGGAGTATAATTTTGATGCACTGATGTTTTAGAAATTACTTTAGATATGACATTCAAAATAATTATCATAAAAATTAATAATTTTTAATTAAATCACATCTATGATTAGATGATACTGTAAAAAACTCTTTACAGAACATATATAATTCTAATATAATTAAATTTATAAAATTGTTTGACAGGTGCTTGTGGTTCTGGTTCAGGAGAGCAATGGCAGGTTTAGTGGCCAAGGAATCTGGAAGTTGCCTACTGGAGGCGTTGACGAAGTATGTTAGAAAAAATTATTGTTGATTATTAAACATTAAAAATACTTTTCTGATTAATTTGAATTTCATTTGCAGGGTGAAGATATTTGTACTCTGCAGTTAGAGAAGTCAAAGAAGAGACGGGTAAGCAAAAACATAATGAAATAGTATAATACTTTAACCATTTAATAATTTTTAAACCCTTTCCAAGTCTAAGGGCACTGCTCTTTTTCTTGTTTCAGATAGACACACAGTTTGTGGAGGTCATAGCATTTAAGTAAGTTATCAAATACTATTATGGATTGCTACAAACATAATCTGTGTTTGGTGTTTCATGAAAATAATTAGCATCAGCATCAATAATCATTGGTTGCTACAAACATTATTTAGCAATAACTTGCTCTTCAAATTTAATTTTGCATATGTCCTTAATAAAAAAACTACTTTAGCCATAATTTGCTCTTCAAATTTAATTATGTATATGCCCTTAATGATCTGTATTTTCTGGTGTCAGAGAAAGGCATAAATCTTTCTTCCGGAAATCAGAGTTGTTCTTTGTTTGCATGTTGCAACCTCATTCCTTTAAAATTCAGAGACAAGTTTCAGAAATTGAGGCAGCTCAGGTATGAATGCATATTCTAAGACCACTTAGCAATCAATTTACCTACAATAAAATTAAGGACTTATTTAAATTTTTACAAATAATTACAACATTTTTTTTCAAATTATAAAAACAATTTTATTTTTTTCACTTTTTTTTTGTCAATATTTTAATACGAAAAAATAAAATATAAATAAGATGATATTTTTATAATTATTTATGAAAACATAAATAAAAATATTTTTTTAAAATTAAACAAATCCTAGGCTATCTAAAATTTAGCTTTGATATCACTGGGTTGAAATGAAATGCCTGTTTTTAGGTTTGATTTGATTTCGAGTGAAAGAATTGGAGTTTGTTAACCGAATAGTGGACATAGCTATCAGAGCTGTAAACAGCAACGCAGTGATCAACATTTGTTTGCTTGCTTCTTTTGCAACACTCGGTGTAAGATCTATGAATCAGCAAAACACCATTGAAGCACTACAGGCTGAGAATGAGTCTCTTACCAATCCAACAAGTCCATTAGAAAGACATTGTGAGACTGGAAACAGCAGCTTTATGCCGAAGCCACTGCTGATTCTGTGGTGGTTCCTCTGGCTAGGATGAAAGCCATCCATGGCGAAGCCTCGCCTCCTCCACGTGCTGCACTTGGTAATTCATTTACATCTCTTCCCCTGATGTAGACTCTAGCCATTGAAATTTGATCTTGCTAATGTAGAAAATGGTTTTGCGGATTGAAAAGGAAGAGATGAATTATGCAGCATTGTGCAAGTTATTTTCATTTTTCACCATTGGTTTGCATAATAGATTCCTAGAATCACTTTCCTGTTATACATAGATTTGTGCTATTTATGCTTTAACTATTGGGTGGGATTTATGCATATGGTAACTTAGGGGAAATTTGATGCCTGTACTCCAATCCTTTTGTGTTTTAGGAGTATCAATGTGTTTATAACGTAATCCATTGTTTGGGAGGGAATGTAGTTTCATTCTTGTTGTTATGCATATATGACCTCTGGAAAGGGTTTTGCTAACAAGTGCCATGAGGAGCCGGTTAAGGAGTGTCCTTGATATAATTAAATGGTTTATTTTCCATTAAAAAGTTAATACTTTTGATTCCTCATAATAAATGGTTAACATGTATCTTCTGGAAAAGATCTAGTGTTTGATTAAGCAAAGTTCAATTTGGAAAAAAGTGAACTGAACCTTCTTCACATTCTTGTGTTAAATGTTTATCAGGCAAGGTGATAATATATTACATTATTACTGTTGAAAGACTATGGAGATAATTTGTTACTTATAATAAATGGTTAGCAATGTGTTGCTCTGAGAGAAAACACTGCACTGGTAGAAAAATATAATGCGCCCCTCTCTCAAGATACATCAATGCTCTCTAAGGACAGCGCATTGTGTGCTTCAACCTAGGCTTTCTAAACTCTTGCTTTATCTTATTTATCTTTCATAACAATTGATTGTAAAAGCATTTTATGTGTTTTAATTCTATGTGAAACCTCTGGTTCTTTCTATAAGAAACATGTTATAGTGTATTTTACAGTAAAAATTGTTTCCCATAAAAAAGACTGGAGGGAGTATTTTTTATGTTTACTGTTCTGGTTTATTCTAAATTTTTTATCTAACATTAGATGCATTTAGTTTTACTAATGGTGTGAATTTCTTTTACATGTCTGTGTTTTCTGCAAAAAAGTATTTTAACATTGCTATCATGTAAAAGCTGTTGTAAGAAAATGATATTTATCAACCCTAGTTAGAGATTAATTACACAGTTTGAATGATTGGTCAATCCGCATTTTCTATGCACATCAGCTTTTGTATTACGTCTTGAGTTTTGGCCTTTTTAAGTTGTTTTCTATTTTGGTTACCATGGTAAAGAATTTCAGGATCTATAGGATTATCATGCTATTGTCATATCTACTAGGTGCTTTGGATGATAACAATTAGAAGTATTACTTGTGTGCAGAGGAAATTAGAATGGTTCAGTAGTAATAATAGATGCTTTGTGTTGAAATGTTGTATTCTTACATGCTCCTCTAAAACCAGTGCGAAATAATGTAACAATTGAAATAATGTTGTATTCTTAATTAGCATGGGAATCTTGTGCAGTCGGGTAAAGGAGCAAGACTTTTTTTAAAAAAAAATACACTAATCTAAGACGGTTATTAGGAATAATCGTCTTAGATTAGTTTGATTTTTTTAAAAAAATAACTCTTCTATGACGGATGTTAGGGAAACCGTTTTAGAATGTGAAAATTCAAAGACAGATTATTAGGAAAATTGTCTTAGAATGTGAACGTTCAAAGACGGTTATCCATAATAACCGTCTTAGCTCAATTTTTTTAAAAAAAAGATACACTAATCTAAGACGATTATTACTATAACCGTCTTAGAAACTTTAGCCTATGAAGACGGTTGTTAGATAACCGTCGTAGAAAGTGACGGCTTTCAACAATGGTCGTACAACCGTCTTAGAATAGGCTATACAACCGACGTAGAAGACCCCTTTTGTAGTAGTGTGAACATAAAAATATAATTTCTTCCTTCTCAGTTTCATGAGTTGGAATGTGTCAACACCTGTTTGCAGTGATTGAAACAGGTTCCCAAACACTTTATATCATTGCAAATAATAATCAAACGAACTAGTTTGAATACAACTCTTAGGAATCTTTACAAATAATAATTAAACGGAATTGTATTGTTCTTCTCTTTCTCGTGCATTCCAGGGCTCTGTATGTCCTTAAAAAAAAGTGAAATTTCATTTTTTTTGTCCTTCTCATATTCGTATAGCTCCGAGAGAGAGAGCTGTAAAAAAATTCCAATCCTCTTTCACTAGCTCCTTCTATAAAGTACATGGGTCATCTTTCAACAGTTGAGAGTAAGGATTTCAATGCTTTCTTGTGCGTTTGAGATTTCTCCTTTCTTTCCCATTAGAAACCTATTTTCCTTGTTTTATTGCCTAAAATTAAAATAATTAAAAAAAAAAGAAAATAAATAAAATTCCAAATTAAATCTAACAGAAAACAACAGATAATCTCTTCTATTTTTAATACTTTAAAAATCATATTCAAGAAAAATAAATCAAGTTAAAAAATTTAAACTAAGTAGCTTCATGACATCCCTTTAAAATAAAAGGAATTGGATTATCATATATTGCTTGGATTTTTCATTTTTCTTACCAATTCTAAGGAATTGGATTATCATATATTGCTTGGATTTTTCGTTTTTCTTACCAATTCTAAGGAATTGGACATATATTGCTTGGATTTTTCGTTTTTCTTACCAATTCTCTATCTTTGCAGAAAAAGAATTCCTAGAAAATTGGTAGACTGTTGGCTACGACTCCCTTTTGATTAATTAGCACTGCATATCATTTCTTTAGTTGGGAGTTAATTGCATCTGTCATTTTATAGCACAAGATTCCAAATCACTTACTTGAAACAGTAAGCAATTTATCCACAAAGTCAAAGTTGTCCAATAAAAAGTTGGTTACCCGAATAGTTCTTGTTGAAAAATTTTGGTTGGAGGGAAATTTTAGTTCTTTAAAGTAAAAGTATGCATGGTAAGATTTATACATGAATAACCATATAAGTGAATTGGACACTACATTTTAATCCAAAATCTTAAGGCTCAATGTTGGGAAATCGAGGGGGGTAAATATCGGGGAGATTTATACTTGAATAACCATATAAGTGAATTGGACACCATACTTTAACCCAAAACCTTAAGGCTCAAGTTTATGGGTATCCTCCTCATTTATATGGTGTTCAACTTGTCTATTTCTATCTGATGTGAGACTTTAACTCACTTGTACTCCAACAATAATTTGTTGAGCTTAAATCCCAAGCCAGTCCAGCCCAATAAGGAAATATTCGGGTTCCTTCTTTTGATAAGTCAGCAGTTAATTTGAAAACACAAGAGAGAGAGAAAGGAGAAGAGAAAGAGACCATCCAAATACGCATGTTGAGAATGATAGAAACTATCATCCTTTAATCTTATCGATTTCCTTTTTTAACTGTTAGATCTTGCTGCAACTTTTACAGTAAGTTCGTGACTCACCAATATTCACATCTAATGGTTGGTTTCTTATATAGAGGCTTGTAGCATCATCACGAATTCCCAAACTGAACTGGTTTTGAATCCATTTTCTGAAGCAGACAGCGGTATTGAGAGGGACATTTCTATCTTACTAACCATTGGATCGCGTTATAACTTTAAGGAAAGGTTAATCAAATCTGTTTCTACATTCTGACCGTTCGGATCATTCATTGAGGTGTTTTCAAGAAGGATTGTTTCAACTGCAAACAAAGGTTATTAGAATTCCTGCTCTGTTCTGTCTTGTTTCAGGCAGTGATATTGAGAAAGGGTTATCTCTTTGCTCAATCGTTGAATTGTCCTCAAATTTTTCCATTGTGTTTCTCTCTTGAGATAAGTCAATTTTACTGTTGGTATTTGTTATTTTTTATTTCTGGTGGTAGGAATTAATTTCGTACAAAAGCCTATTTTGTATGTTTACCTCTTGTGATGGTTTGATACAACTTTTGTTGAAATTGTTTGTTGATTGTAATGGTTACTGGAACCCTTTTGTAACCTCACTTTATTGATAGTGAAGAATTTGGGTGGATTCCGATATTGGTCCCGTGGATTTTACTTTTCACATTGAGAAGGTTTTCCACGTTAAAAATTGTATTGTGTTGCTTGCATAATTATTGTTTGTGCATCAAGTGCTTGGTTTGTCCAAAACCATTCATAACAAGTCCTGGATGGGAAAATTGGTATCTTTTTCCCAACATTCTCTAACTCACTGTTATCATACATTGTGAAAAAAAAAATAAAAATAAAGAATGATTACACTTCATGGATTAATATGAGAGCACCTCATGTTAGTAAAAAAAACCGTAGTATAACTAAAGTGGTCATCTAATGACTTAAAATAAGTGTGTAAAATGCATGTGCAATGATCATTAATCACTAAATAAAGTATGACCAACAATGTGACGTTGTCCCGACTAACGAAGGCGAACTACGAAAATTGGAGCATCCAAATGAAAGCTCTTCTCGGGTCTTAAGATGGTTGGGAGGTGGTCCAAGAAGATTTCGAAGAACTGGCAACTACCACGAGATATACAACATCTCAACACAAGGCGTTGAAAGAGACACGATCGAAAGATAAGGTGGCTGTGTACATGTTGTTCTGAGTTGTTGACGAGTCAGGCTTTGAGAAAATTGCGAGTGCGACAACTTCAAAAGAAGCGTGGGACATTTTGGCGAATGTCTACAAAGGAGCCGACTGGGTTAAACAAGTCCGCCTTCAAACTCTTTGTGGTGAGTTGGAAGCCATGAAGATGAAGTAGTTGGAAGGGATCTCCGACCACATCATACACGTTCAAACCGTGGTGAACCAACTCAACTGAAATGGATAAGCGTTAACTGATGCACGTGTTGTGGAGAAGATTTTGAGGTTGTTAACCGACAGTTTTGAGAATGTCGTATGTGCTATAGAAGAGTCAAAGGACCTAACAACGCTTACGGTCAACGAGCTCATCGGTTCTCTCGAGGCACACGAACAACGTAAGAAGAAGAAGGAGGAGGAGACACTCGAGCAAGCACTTCAAACCAAGGAATCAATCAAAGACGAAAAGGTACTCTATTCTCAAAAATTTTGAGGTTAAGGGCGTGGCATTGGAGATCGAGGAGATGGTCGCGGTGGTAGAGGACACGGTCAAGAAGGGTATTATGAGGAAAGGGAGCAATCAAACCAAGAAAATTGGCATGGAAGAGGACGCAGTCATAGGAGAGGCGATCGGTCGAATTATGCCAGCATTGAGTGCTACAAGTGTGGTAAATATGGTCACTATGCAAGGTGGGACATTTTGCGAAAGAATGTCGAGTTGAGAAAAAGGTGGAAGAGACAACCAACCTAATCACAGAAGATGAGGAGGCGAAAGAAGGTTTCTTTTTATGGCACACAATGAAGTCAACACCAAGAACGACACTGTGGTACCTTGACATGGGTGCGAGCAACCATATGTGCAAGCATAAACACCTATTCAAAGAGATGCAAAAAGTTGAAAGTAGACATGTGTCGTTTGGAGATGCGTCGAAGGTTGAGGTCAAAGGCCAAGGTACAGTTTGTTATTTACAAAAGGATGGCTTAGTTGGATCAATCCAAGATGTGTGTTACGTACCAGACCTCAAGAGCAACATTTTGAGTATGGGGCAACTCGTGGAGAAATGTTATTCAGTACTTATGAAAGACAGGGTATTACACTTGAAAGATAAGCACGGGCATTTGGTCGTTCGAGTTGAAATGGGGAGAAATCGCATGTACAAGCTGAATTTGAGAAGCGTTCGAGAAAAATGTTTGCGAGTCGACATAGAAGCCAAGGCGTCGCTGTGGCATCTCCGTTTTGGTCACCTACATCATGGTGGTCTACACGAGTTGGCAAAGAAGAACATGGTGCACAGGCTACCGAACATGGATTACGAGGGAAAATTTTGTGCAGAATGTGTGCTCGGCAAGCATGTGAGGACTTTGTTTCAAAAGAAAGCAAAATATCAAGCTAAGCAACATCTCGAATTGATTCATACTGACATATGTGGACCAATCACCCCCGAATCTTTTAGTGGTAAAAGGTAATTCATTTCCTTTTTTGATGATTTCTCACGAAAAAACTTGGGTTTATTTTCTGAAAGAAAAATCCAAGGCATTCGAGGTGTTCAAAAAGTTAAAAGTGGTGGTGGAAAAGGCAACCGGTAGACACATCAAATTTGTATGATCTGATATAGGTGGTGAGTATACTTCGATGACTTTCATGGAGTATTGTGAGGAGCAAGGCATAAGGCAATTTCTAACCGCATCGTACTCTCCCCAACAAAATGGTGTGGCTGAAAGGATGAACCTGACTGTTCTTGATATGGTTCAGTCAATGCTCAAGAGCAAGAAGATGCCAAAGGAATTTTGGACGGAAGTCGTGCAATGAGCCATCTATGTGCAAAATCGGTGTCCACATGCGAAGTTGGACGATCAAACACCACAAGAGGCATGGAGCGGACAAAAACTGACAGTTTCTCATCTCAAAGTATTGGTATTGTGGCCTATGCACATACCGGATCAACGAAGAACGAAGCTCGAAGACAAAAGCAAAAGGTATATTTTTATTTGGTGTGATGAAAAAACAAAAGGATACAAGCTACACGACCCAATAAGCAAGAAGGTTGTGGTGAGTCATGATGTATGAGTTAATGAAGCAAGCGGGTGGGATTGGAATAACTCAACGGAGGTTATCAACGAAAATGGAGGATCATCAACCGCTATACCAACAATCGTACCGAAAAATTCTGAAAGTACTGATGATGAAGATGAACCACAACAACCCAAAATGCGAGTTTGCAAGATTTGTATGATTCGACAAATGAGGTACATATTGTATGTCTTTTTGCAAATTTTGAGAATATAAGTTTTGAAGAGGCAGTGCAAGACAATAAGCGGCAAACTACCATGGACGAGGAGATTAAAGCAATTGACCGCAACAGCACATGGGAGTTAGCGGAGTTGTCAAAAGGAATTCAGTCCATTGGTGTGAAGTGGGTGTTCCAGAGAAAAAAAAAATGATCGGCATGAAAGATGGCAAAAGTATTTAAGTTTATAGGAGAGTTTTGTTGAATAAACTTAAATATTTGTTTTAATGGGATTAATTCAGCAATTTTGTTTTAGGAGAACGAAAGGTCAAGAGTCATCATTATTGTTTTGATGAATGGATATGATGGCTATAATGTGGTTTAATTGTAGTTTACGGCAATGAATGACTATAATGGATTTTGATTGTGGTTTATGACTATTAATAGAATTTAAGTCTTTAAATTCTTGAAGGGTAAATTAAAACCTATAAATATATCATTATATTGATTGACAAGAAGAGAAGAAGAAGAAGTTGAATAAAGCTTTTTTTAGAAAATGTTTTCTCCAAGTTCTCACGCATAATCTTTTTCAATTCTACCAAAAAAAAACCAAACCAAATTCTGAGCTAGGGAAAGCTATCCCGACAACAATTAACCCGGTAAATGAGGTAATTGAACATGGAGGCACCCTTCAAGGCTAAGTTAGATTGAGGATACCAGCATCCTCTGCTATTGAGTCAATCTAAAATTATCTCAACAACCCATAACAGCACAATTATACACGAACACCCCGACGTGCTCCTTCACGCCAAGTACCTGCCAATCTATGGTGCCATGCATTGCTGATCCCTGACTTAGGACACCATGAACTCAGCACAATAGCTTCACCCTCTGGACCCCTTTGTCCACCCACAACCAAAAGTTTCTCTCCACAACCTTCAAAGCCAATCCCCAACCATTAGAAGAATCCGCCCGGACTGGAAGCCTCCCCAATTCATTCCAGGTGTTCTTTTCCTTGTCATATTTTTTCACCATGTTAGTTAGATGCTCAACTGCATATAGCTGATTATCCACAACAGCCACAAGTGGAGGTGCCTGAACACCCACGTTAACATATGGATACTGTCCCCTCTATTTTCCGCCAACTCCTTTTCTTGAGATCATACTCCTCTCAATAACTTAATGAAACAGTTGTACTTGACATTCCACCAATTACGTAGAATTTGCCATCCATAAAAAAACCAGAACACAAACTACGCGAGGTGTGCATGTTTGGTAAAAGTTACCACATGCCCGTTGAAGAGTCATACAACTCAGCCTATTTTAGAACATTTCCATACTTATCACTTCCCCAGAAACAATAGCAATCGATCCAAGACTACTAGATCCAAACAAACACGGAGGCTGGTTCATCCTAACCTAATCCAGAAAAAGAAGCAAAATTATGAAAGAAAGACGAGAATAAAGACATTAATCTTGTTAGTAAATATTAAGATATTTTAATATCTTAATATTCTTAACACACGTCCAAAGTCACAACCTTTATTTTTTTTTTTGCTAAACAGGATAGTGTATACAGAATAATTGTAAATACAAAGCTACTCAACTCTTAAAAGATCCAGTAGACAAAACTTAAGCATACATGTTTATAAAAACCATAATAGCTTTAAATATTAAGATATTTTAATATCTTAATATAAATGCCTTTACTTTTTGTAGTTGTTTTGGCATGTATAACACCATTCAAATCCCCTCATAAGATAAGAAAATAAAACACTATCCAAATAACTAATTGGCAAGAATATTGCGCTGCCTTCTAATTGTGTATCGACTCCCTTCATTAATCAAACCACAAACCTCAAGCTGTTTTTGAATTATTAGTAAGCAAAGGATTCTCCAATATAATTTAACTTAACCAACTATTTGTTTCTATCCCATATGTTTGAGTTTGAAATTACAATTAATTGATGCTCATTCAATGAACAAATGGCTTACAAGCAGTGTGCATTATGGAAAAATTTCATCCTCAAACAAGATTCATGCAACTTATTCCCCCTCTATGGTACAAAAACAAATCCGGGAAATTTCAGTTATACAAGTATATGGTAATGTTGTTTTCATTGCAGCTTGCAACACCTATTCACAACATCAAAGCCAGTCAGGGAAAATGGGTAATTTGTGAAAAATCAAGAAAAGGTGGAAGAAAAAGAACTATATTTCAGTTGAACTTGAATGTTGACCTTCATTGATCACCATATCCATTATTTACTTTAATTTCCAAAAGCCTCTCAACTGGATGCCGACAGATGGGGCAGTTGGCTGTATGAACTCTCAGAAGATTAGCACAGTCACTGCACATGCATGCACTGCACCCCAAATATCAATAGGGAAAATTACACAAAGCAGGATAAAGAGAATTAATTATCTATCATTCAGCATTTTAAAGCTAGCATACACTCAAATTCTCAATCTAGCATGAATGTGTGCTATAGAATGAACCATGTGGAAGCATCATGCATCAATTAAAGCCTATAATGGAATTCAAATTGGAAAGCTCAAAATGTCTCACCAAATAAAGCCTATAATGTTAGTGTCTAACAAAATTAGGTAACAATTATAGCATGCATTTCTATTTTCAGGTGAATCCATATTATGCACCTTAGACCTGAGGAATTCAAACAATGTTGTCTTGTCTGTATATGAGTTGATAGAAGAACGAACTAACTGTAACAACTGAAACATCAATTAATTACCAAACTAACGGCAAGGGACAGTCATCTATTGGGGTTCTGACAAACAGATTACACAATCTCCACCAGATTCATGACCATCACCATCACTAACATTCTCAATGCCGTATATCTCCTGCAGTTCATACCTCTTCCCATGACCCAGAGAAGTTGTTTCACTACTTGGACCTTGTACTCACCCCTCTCCCTCTTTCCAAAACCAGCCAAAGTAATTTGAGAAGATGGGTTTCCCAGATTTTCATAACTCTTCAATGGTTGAGCCTCAGCCTTCATCACATGAGGATAAACTTCTGCATCACCTTCGTTGGTCAGTCCTGTGTCCTCTAACATTGAGATTTTAATGCCAGTTCAAGAAGGTTGTCTGAATTTCTGACAAAGACCTTGCTGAAAAGACATTGAGATTTGTTTGAGCGAGCTTTTCTTTACTGCTATTAGCTTACCATCTAAAGTTTCCTTGGCAAAAAAACATAACTGTAATACTGTTGCAGTACACAGAACATGCTTTAAGAATTAAAAAACATGAAAGAACAAATCTTGAAGAAATAGAGGATGAAATAAACCAAAAGAGAGAGAAGAGAGAGGGTCTTGCAATATTGCATGCACCCATGAAAAGTACTTACAGCTCTTACACAAGTTACTCTGCCTCTTGAACTAAACATATCCTCATTCGTAGTTCTTCACTGTCATCAATGTTCTTCACATAAATGTTTGATCACTCATATTTCATCATAAGGAACAAATCTTGAAATATAAGGGATCAAACATTTTGTGAAGAATTTAACGTGTTTTTTCCTGCACATGAAGATCAAGAACAGCCACAATGTTTCTAAATTATCGTGAAATTTTCTCATAGCTCAGAACTGCTTCCCTTTTGAACCTCTCCTACTTCATAATCATCATTTTCTGAATACTGATACCAAGAAAGAAATAAAGGAGAAAATAAATGTGTATTGTCTACATTGAAGAAAGAAATAAAGGAGAAACCATAATGTGTGTATATAATGTATATTCTATTAGAAAGTACTCTTTTTTTTAGTTAATTTAACGATATATGTTTAGTTCATGTGGCACAATCTTTGCTGCATGCAAGATCAGTTGGGGTCCGATGTTGTGGTGCTTTGTTAAAATTCCTACTTTTGATTGTGGATTAAAGAGTAAATCATCGAACTTTTTCTAGCACTTTTCTACTTTTCTAACGCGCGAGATATGTTTAGTATTTCTGTTAGTAGCTAGTGGTGGGTAAAAGTCCAGCTTGTATAAATAGTCGAGGAGTTATGGTTGGGAGGGCAGTTAGCATAATATTTGTAAAAGGAAAAATCCCCCCTTGTGAAGAGGTATGCCTCTAGTTATTGCACACTATGTTCTTTTGGGCAGTAATCAATAACAGCACTATTCATTATTAGTTTGAGTGATTGCTCACTTGTTATTTGTGGGTTGTGGTGAATCTTGAGGAAATGGCCGTAACAATTTTCTTTTGTTTTCTTCTTTGTATGTTTGATAATGTTTCTTTAACACATCATAATGTTAAACTGAAAAGATGGATTGAAAGTGGGGATAAACAAGATGAAAATAAAAGAAGAGACAAGAAAGATTAAGTAATGCAGCATAACATGGAATTGAAGAGAAGGATGTAAACAAGATGAGTAAAAGAAGAGACAAGAAAGATTGAGAATTTCAGCACCATGTGTGTATTTCAAAGAGAAGAAGCTGAACAAGATGTGGAAATAAAAGAAGACAAGAATTGTAACCTTGACAAAATAGATGACAACTCTTTTAATTCGGATGGGATTTTATTGTTTAGCAAACTTCGGATGAGAAATTAATTAGTAAATAGTATAATTTCATTTCATTTACATTTTCAGTCACATGTTTATTCACATTTTTCACTCACAAGTTTATTCACATCTTTCAAACACAGGTTCATTTACATTTTCACTCATAGGTTTCACATTTTCATTAACATGTTCATTCAAATTTTCACTCACAAGTTCATTCACATTTTCACTCAAAAGTTTCACATGTTCATTCACATTTTCACTTACAGGTTCATTCACATTTTCTCACAGGTTTCACAAGTTCATTCACATTTTCTCTCAATAGTTCATTCACATTTTCACTCACAAGTTTCACGTGTTCATTCACATTTTCACTTATAAGTTCATTCACATTTTTACTCACATGTTCATTCACATTTTCACTCACAGATTTCACATGTTCATTCACATTTTCACTCAAAAGTTTCACATGTTCATTCACATTTTCACATATAGGTTCATTCACATTTTTATTCACATGTTCATTCACATTTTTACTCACATTTTCACTCATATTTCATTCACATTTTCACTCACAGGTTTCACATGTTCATTCACATTTTCTCTCAATAGTTCATTCACATTTTCACTCACAAGTTTCACATGTTCATACATGTTCATTCATATTTTCACTCATAGGCTCATTCACATTTTCACTCATAGGTTGATTCGCATTTTCACTCACAAGTTCATTCACATTTTCTATCACAGTTAGGTTCCAAAACTCATCCTTTGTTCTACTAACATACATATGAATATAAATTGAATTTTTATTCTCAACAAATATTTTCAGCACACGATGATCAGTCTTAAGGGAAAGAATTTTACCACTAACAATAGAACGAAGCCACAAAATACATGGTGGTATGTCTAAGTCATTAGCAATATTGTTCACATAGTCATATGCGTCGAACATTCCAAACTAATCAAGATAACATTGCATATCTCACTTGGTTCACCTGGTATGTAAAGTGGATCAAAATATTCACGTTATAACATCCTATGTATTTTGTTATCATTTCAAACTGGATGATCCACTAATCCAATTGACAGAAAATTATAAATGGATCAATTTTTTTGACTTTTACTGGAGATTCGGAATAGATGGACTCTCTCTAGGACCCATTTTATTAACGGGATTTATCACTACGTTAGCTACGTTAGCGACTCAGCCGGTTACTCGAGAATCCAAATTATT
>PYAF01004305.1:45925-112936 GCA_007407185.1 Glycine tomentella | reverse complement strand
CGTCCATGGTAGAAGTTACCACAGGTTCCAAGGGGTGTTCCATAGCTTGCAAATTTAATGGAAGAGATGACTTGGTTATCATGAGGGCAAGTGAGTGATAGTACAGGACCTAGTTTTCTTCCTGATTCTGTATCTGAGTTCCACAAGTCTACAGGTGGTGGGTGAGAATCAGATACATGTGCACACAAACTTTCTGTCTTTTTTGTGACAAAAGATATTTGTGTTGGATCACCTCCCCTTTCCTCAAACAATACAAGAATGTTGCCACTTGGTTTCAACCACGATCGCGGTACATGGTATCTGCAGGATTAGTGACTTAGTGACATCATAAACTCAAGATTATCTTCATTTTTCAACTCTTGTCTTTTATGATATCCAACACTTACAGTGTCTGTGATGGCTTTTCACAATTCTTGAGACATTTGGATGCACTGTAAGGTCCTCTATAGTTGCATGAGTCCGTGCAACCAGCATCTGAAGCGACATATGTAGGCCAGTATCGCCCGATGCTTTGCCCATTAACCCAAGCCTCACCTTTTCCCATCCCCGTGAAGTCAATTGCAACTGGATCGCTGCCAGATGGAGCAGAAAAGGTTGTCTAATCCAACATGTACTACATTAGTTAGTAGCACAAATATTTTTCTTATATTAGCATTCCCTTAATTTAATTGCTGTATGCTATTGCAAGTTGAAGATAACAGTTGTAGACACTGCTGAGTAAAAACTATAAAGATGAAATGAGAGTTTATAAGAAGTGGCCATCAGGATGGGAATCATTTAATTGTCAGTAAGTATGGGATAAGTAATTCCTTATAACCAGTGAAACAAGAAAATGGAAATCTGATTACCTTGTACCAAGTCAATGGTTGGTTCTTAGGGAAGGTAGATTGTGAATTCCACTGTCCCGAACTCCCACTAGACACACCCAAATCTTCCCCTTTGAGGCCAACCTGTATCAAGAAAATTAAGACTGCATTCTATGACTTCAACCAAGAAGGAAATATGCAATCCAATTGACTTGAGTTCTACAGCTTCAGGCTCTTGAAATAAATAATAGAATTTGATTTCTTCTAGCATATAAACTTGTTAATCTATGAAATTCATAGGTTGGAAAAGAGAAAATCAATGTAACATACAAGTAAACTTCATGGATGATTTAAGTATCACATGAATCTCATCAATGTTTATTCGATTAGGTTATAGAAAGGAGAAAGTATGGTCTTTAACCAAATGTTAAGACTAACCTGATAGGTCCACTTCTGGGAGGAGAGATCAAGCGTGTTTCCATTTGCCAAACCTTTCAATATCACTGGACCAGTGATCCCCACTCCCCATGTGTCAAAAAAGGCTCCATAGTTCTGATGTAAGGTTTAATTAGTTGATGTAGTAATGACCAATGAGATAAATCACTAGACGAGCAAGCTAGATCATGTGGAATGGAAACTAACAAGCCAATGCATAATTGCACACTATAAACAATAATTTCCCCTCTTGTAAATGCTTATATACATCATGGTTAGAAAATCTGAACCTGAAGTCCCACAGTTAAACTCAAGAGATCAATTGTGTTCTTTCCTGCCACTAGTGTGACAGGGATGTCTACAGTGAACTTATATTTGCCATTGTTGCCTGGTTGACTCCCTGAAAATATTTCAATAATATCACACATAATTAATATTAGTTAATTCAAGAAAAATTGTGAGCAACTAAATTGAATGAATAAACTCTTTTATCATTTTAGGAGGGAACAACTGTTAGCAACATCTCTTATGTTCTTACTTAAGTTCAAATCAACCTTTGATTTTATTTTCCCTACATCTTTAAAGTTATTCAAATTTTGCATGACAAGAAAAAAAATCCAAAATTACAATCATGTTAAGACTTGATGTATCCTCCATTTATTAAATCTAGACTTTAGTAACATATTTTGAACCATTTCGAGTAGAACAGAGTAGTACTTAATGTTCCATGTAATTTCAGTGATTTGATTTTGATTTGGGTTAGATAGTTTGAGGTCATAAAATTGGGTGAAATTTGATCTAAGAACTTTAGTTATGTCTTTCTGATCTATAGCCAGCCAAACACTTCTGATTGCCTCCCTACAATGAAAGGCAAGAGTAGACTTAGGTTGCTTTACACCTCTCTAAGTCTAACTTCATTACCAGCACTTCAAGAGGTGTGCCGAGAAAATAGGAGGGGAAGAACCCCCATTTTGAACTACTGGCCTTAAAATGATACCAAGGTGTACTTAACCAGCAATTAAAGAAGAATCTCAACTCACTAAAGAAAAGAATACATAGGGACATTCAATTATATAAAACATAAAAACATAATAATATTTAGGAAGAGCATTTGTAGATGCAGAGTTATCCAGACATATAATCAATTGACAATGCTTTAGTTTTATTTACCTGCAAGCTTCCCATTAATAAAAGCATGAAGGGCATGACCAAGTGATTCAATGTGGAGGACAGTTTGAGAACTAGCATCACCCTTATAATCAATGCTTTGAAAGAACACAAGAACAGTGTTATCAAGGAGCAGAAAATTATAAGTCAGAGGCAATGTCTTTCAAACTCGGAGAGTCCTATATCTACCTTAATGAGTACCACAAGTAATCACTTTTATCAGCTGTTGTATTTATTTGCTCCAGTAATCCAGTTTGTGAGAATGAATCGGTCTTCGAAATACCCACTGGTTCACTTATCCAACTCCATCCTGTACTAGAAGCTTCTGAAGAACCAATATCTTCTTTTGAAGATTCAGTTGTAAAACTTGAAATTGCATATGCAGAATTAATCTGTCATACAAAATGTTATTTTTACTGCATGCTACTTACTTCTTGGACTAGCAAATAACAGAAATTTTTTTACTATCGATACACTAATCACAAAATGACTATTAATTACACTTTCAAAGTAATTCCTGCCAATAAAACTATCTATTTTGATTGGGAAAATCAACCAATATCACATTTTGTTACAAAATCCATTTGTGAAGCCACATAGACACAAAAATGAAGTTGGTGAGGCAAACCTTTGCAGTATTAAGCACTACACTCTTGCAGTCTGGTAAGATGCTCACAGACCAGGCAGGCAAGTGATATGAATTGCCACTAAAGTTTACTGTTACATCAGATTTGGTGCCTACGTTAGCAAGGAAGGCCGCACATACAGATCCTGTCTTGTAAACTGCAGCCTGGGGATTAGATAGTATAAAATACATTATGGAGAGACTAATTTTTCATAAAGCATATAAATTGTGGTAGCATGGAAGAGAAATAGGCATCAGCATACAGCAACATTTTGCTACAAACAATAAAAAGAAACACTCGGGAAATTGCAAAGGTGGAGGTAACCAAAGAAACCTATCACAATGAGCCTGTATACAATTGGTAATTGTGTCAAAATTCCACTCCATGCAGGTCATTTCCAGGGAAAGAAACTTCCAAATTTGAAAAACTAGGAGAACTTCAGGTTCAATGGTTCATAATGTTTATCCATAAATTCCATCCCAAGACATGGAGTAATATGTTTTAATGGACCAAAAGTTTCAAAATAAACCATTTATACCTCTAGGTTTGGACCAAGGGATGTAATTGTTGGATCAGTAGCTATCAGTGCTTCTTCACAAAGCTTTATGGCCTTGTGAACTTCTTTAAGGTGGCCCCACTTAGGCTGTCTAATAATTCCTGAAGCACACAGTAAAAAAATTTATAAAAACCGTCACAATATTATCCAGTGTAATTTGCCTTCTATAAATAAAAAATAAACTGTACATGTAATACTTTGTAATTATCTTCGATGCATATGGAAGATAAGCTGAATTCAACTGACAATTGGTGGTGCATTTGTGATGTCTACGATGTCAACAATAGATATGCAATAAGAAGGTAGAACGAGTGCATACCATACTCATCAATTGGTGCATCATAATCATAACTTGTAGCAATGAAAGGTCCACTAGAAGCTCGGTCAAAGTTGGTCCCTCCATGGTACTGTTTCAGAGCAAGCAATAAAAAATGTTAGATTTCCACTTAGGGCCAAACTCGTTCTTGAAGTATCATATAAAATGAACTGAAACCACCACATTTAAGGTTGCATTACCATATAATAATTTTGAAATGTTCCTCCTCGCTGGAAAAAGCGTGCCACGGCAAATGCAAGATCTTCCACAGGTCGGTAAGGAACAGCACCACCGAACAGAAGAAACCTATCATTCCAAAGAATTCAAAACAATAATAACAGCTAAAACATTATTTCAAATAATTCAAAACATAAAAAAAATAAAAATAAATAAAAGAGTGGAAGTAATAAGATACAAAACTGATCAGATGACATTTCAAGGGATACATTTCATTGAATAGCCAACTGATTTAAATAGAAAAAGACGCTAACCATCCACTCCAATTCTCAGTCCACATTTTTGGTTTTGCGTTAGAGTTTGGTGTAAATTGATCGCAGTAAAATTCATTGCATGTATTAATCTGCAGGTGGTTACAGTATTAATAAAGTAAAATGAATGTATACATACTGTGATTGCTCTTTTCAGGATGACAAACAATCTAGTAAAACATCAACCAGCAACACTTGATGTTGACAAATAAAAGAGAAAACTTACAATTGGATCAGGAGCATCTGCTTGCTGACACATGACCCATGGAACCCCTGTATCAAGAGCTGTAGCCATAGTTGCTGCCCACTTAATGTAGGATTTACCCGCAGCACCGTAGGCCGAATCAATGTTTCCATACTCATTTTCAATCTGACATTAGTAAGTACAATTATTCTCACATTGATCCAACATAACCTTTCGCCCAAAAATAAAAAATCCAGAAAAATATTATGATTTATAAGATAACTATACTTCAACATCTGCTAGTTACTAATATCATTTAAAAGAAAACACACGCAAAATTGACCATGTATATAACCAAAAAACAAGAATTTATTAAATCAAAAACATAAAAACCTGAGATAAAATAACAGGTCCTCCTTGGGAGGCATATAGCTTATCTTGCTTGATCATATCCACAATTTTGGCAGTGAATCTCTTCATTTCTGCCTGAAGACAAAGGTTTTGGTGAGTGAACTTGGATCCTAGGAAAATATTACAAAGTAGAAGGAGATGGTTACCTTGAAAGGTTCATTGTCAGTTCGGAACTTGATTCCCGGAATGAAGTGCAGCCAAATAGGGAAACCACTGTTGAGAAATAAAACCCCTCAATTAGACATGAACACCCCTAGAAAATAAAACACAGAAAGGACCAAACTTTACCCATAGTTCCATTCAGCACACACGTATGGACCAATGCGGAGATGCACATAGAGACCAGCTGCAGCCACTGTCTTCACAAATTTCACCAAGTCCTTCCTCCCATCAAAATCATACTGCCAAATTTCTTTTCGACTTCGTTAGTCTTTACATTCAAAATCACACACACAAAAAATGCTCAACATTTCATGCTTTCAACAAATGCAATGCTGAAACTAAAAGCCTTAGGAATATACAAACAAATAAAAAAAAATGAATGGGAAGAGAAGAAAAAGAACCTGGCCTCGAACTGGTTCGTGTAAGTTCCAGAAAACGTAAGTCTCAATCACATCCAACCCTCCATCTTTGGATTTCTGAATAAGGTCTGGCCACATCTGCGACATGACCCTCTTTAAGGTCAAAGAAAAGAAACACACAAACACACGAAGAAAGAAAAGGGAGAGAGAAACCTCTGGAGTACTACGAGGGTAATGAATGGAGCCAGAGATCAAGACCCTGCGCTTGCCGTCGATGACCAATGCTCTGTGATCATACTCTACATTGGCGCAGAACAGCGTCGGAGTGTGAATGCAGAGCAACCAAAACAGAACCAACACAATCTCTGTCCGTCTCATATTTTTTTGTTATTTTCTTTTTGTTTCTGTTTCCCAGAACAGAGAGAATGGAGCAAACCCACAAGAAAAGGAAGACACTTTTTCCGAACCAAAGTGGCAACAAATAATGGGGTTGCCCTGTTTGTTAACACAATGCAAAGCAAACTTACTTTGCTTTATCTGTTACTTGGGTCATGTCTCACATGCGTGTGAAATGCAAGTGCAAATGATGTTGCTTTGTGAAGAGATATAAATGGAAAATAAAAGTAGTTGAGGAAATGACAGAGATCATAAAACTTGGAGAGGGGGAAGGGAATCAAATGGGAGAAGAAGTAGAGTGAAGAATATAGAGCTAAGCTAAGCAGCTATATATGTAATAATATGTACATTTATTTGTAATTTAATAGTAGTGTTTATTTATTGTGCAGTGAGAAAAGGACACGCCAGGTGCCAGATATGTGTGTTAACGAAGACAAAAAGGTTGTCGGTGAGATCGTCGTGTTGCTCTGCGTGTCAATGGTGGAGGGTGGAGAGTGGAGCACAGAGGAAAATGGGGTCTTTTCAATCAATGTGAGAACTGAGAACAATGGCGATCAGAAATGGATAGTGTGAAGAGAACTGAGAAGAGAAAATGGGATGCGGCGTACGGTGAAACAATGAGTGATGGATTTTATGACATAAGGACAATAATGTGACAAAACTAAGGTTAAACTATTAAAGAACCGCTGACAGAAAAAGGCTAGTAGTTCATAAAACAGGGCTGCAGCTGTAACCAGTAACAACCAACCTATTTCATACGATATTCACCCTAATTTAGTAACGCAATCCATGTTGGGAATATATTCTTTAATATACTTTTTTTAACATATTTTTTTAATTAAATTTTATTAAAAATTATCAAATTTAGTGGATCTTATATCTTATTTAATAATTTTTTCTTGATTTTATAGTTTTCTATAACTTTTATCAATAAGAAAAAGTATAATAAGAGAAATGTGTTAAAAAGTATGTTTGTAATAATTATTATATTTTTTTTTACAGTATTTGGATATTCTACTCTTCCTGTTTTTGGTCGTGATGTTTTCCTGCTTTTTAGAATTTGTTTTGATTCAGGGAAGATAATGAACATTAAAACCATACCAATACTTAAAATTCTGAGTATGCAGCTAGGAACAAAGTGTATTAATAAAATTCTTGATTTGTAGTTTCGAAAAATATTTAAAAGAAGAATTTTACTGTTAATTAGACAAAGTTGTCACTTATATAGATATAGATATGCGATTTCTACTAAAAACCAGCAGTTAAAATCAAATATAGTCCTTCTACACCTTTTATTTCCTTTATGTTTTCCTAAAACCAAAATCCACACTTAAATATACTAAAATGTATACTATGTTGGACATAATTAGTATAAAAAGAAGAATGTAATTAGTCCTACAATTTATTAGGGTAATTGTTTTTTCGTTTTAACAAGACCACATATCACATATAAAATATGAAAAACAATGCGTGAATAGAAAAATATCATATATGAAATAGCACTTTTATTAAATAAAGACCTGAGTGATTATAAAATTTATTAATTAGATTTGATAAAATTGTATCTTTTATTAATATATATTTCTTTCTCCAACATAATTATATCATATTACTTTTTTTACTGTAATTATTAACCATACCAGAAAAATGAAATCTATATTTACACTTTTATATTCACTTTTTTTAAATTGAAAGTGTTTTAATTTTTTGTTATAATAAGAACTGTGAAAAGAATTCAAGAGAAGCGAAATGACATAAAACGAATATTTTACACTAAAATTGGAGGGCACATTCAGTTTTACTGAACAGATATTTTTTCCTAATGAGAAGTGCACGGAATTAGCCATATCGTGATATTTGGGATTGCGAGCAAAATCCCATTCAGAAAATTACTTCATAGGCTTAAGTCGCAAACAATTTTACTCTGTAAATAAAAAAGTTCAACTTCTTCAGAAATATGTTTAAAAACAATGTTTTACCTCTACACCGCTTCAGAAATTCATTTTCATACCTGTAAATGAATTCTATATATAGTCAAATCTTGATGGACTTGTACTTTTTTTTAAGGAATGATAGACATAGTTTTTTTGTTTTTCGGAAGAGAGATGAACTTATAGTTATACTGAAGAGATAAAAGGAAAATAAAGAATGATATGAAATAAATGAGTCAAAACTCAAAAGTCACGAATTAAAAAAAACGATATACTTTGTTGGAATAAGCAAGTGTAGTGGCTACGCCAAACAAAAATAACAAAAAATTATACCAAATTAAAAGAAGAAGAGCTAAGTGGCAAAATATATTGCACAAGGGAACCGGCCGACTATTAACTATTTCACCAGTATCAGTGGTCATAATTAATTACTTATTAATTAATACTGACAGCAATTATCATCAGTTATTGGATTATTTTTAAATTGAATAAATTCCTGTAAATAATTTTATCTGAAAGATAAGTAGATATAAATGTGTTAATTTTAAATATATGCTAACTTTGCTTATTAAAATTAAAAAAAATACACCATTACTTTAATTTTGTATTTTATATATTTATATATATCCATTTTAAAAGAAATATTATTTCAAATATTGGTAAAACTAAAAAACTAAACAAAGATAGAGAAAAATTTAGATTTATAAAAAATATAGAATCAATAATTAATAGGGGAATATTTAAAAATATAATTTTAAGTTGTAAGGATTAATGCAAAACTTATATATACAAAAAGTATAAAAAAACTAAATAAAAAATGACATGTTATTATTTGTAAAAACAAAAACTAATCAAGATCGAAATTGAATTAATATATATATATATATATATATATATATATATATATATGTGTGTGTGTGTATTTATGTATATGTACATGTGTGTATTATCAAAAAATGATCGCCTGTTTGGGAGTGTTTGTGTGGATGGTGTTATAAATTAAATAATATTATATTATTTTAAGACATTAGATAATGTAAAAGTGATTGTTTTGTCTGAGTAAACATTAATTTACAAATAGAATTTAAAGGATGTATTTAATTTCCTGCTGCAAAAGTATCATGCAACGGTATTAGGAGTGTAAGTGGTTTGAGTTAGATTGAATTTTGTCTATTTTTAATTTAATTAAATTAAATTTAATTGGGTTGGACTGGATTGAGTTTATATTTTATATTTTGTTAATCCAATTTAATCCAATCCAACTTTTGGATCATTAAAAAATTGTTATCTCTTTAAATTTTGAAAAAAAATAAAAAAATTCTTAAATTGAAAATATATAGTAAAGATATTTTTTACAAAAAATTAAGGATATTTTTAACAATCAATATTTATAAAATATTATACTATTCAAATGATAAATAGAAAAAAAAAAGTCATAAATATATACTCATGATATCATTCATAAAAAATGTGTTACCTTAAAATAAACAAAAAAAAAAAAGATAAACTCTAAAATAATGTATTATCTTAAGATAAAAATGTATCACCTTTAGAACGAGATGTGTTTAGCTTAAGATTTCTATTAGTAATTTAATTTTATGCATGTTTTGAATTGAATTTTGGTCGGATTCAAAATTTTAAATTCGTCACTCAATTCAATCTTAATTAAACTCATTAAACTAAAATCAATTCAATCAATCCCACAAACATCTAATTGAGTTGGGTTGGATTGACGGATTGAGTTCAATCCTCTTAAAACCTAATTGTCATCATGGGGGGAAGTTTTTCTGATCTGGAATAGATGTAACCACTTCACACAATTTTTTTTTTAAAACCATGATATTGATGGGTAGTACCAATTTTTCTAATAACTAATTAATCTCTGTTAAAAAATTTGAATGATTATCTTGAATAAAATCTCTTTTTAATTATGCTTTTTTTTTTCTATCCATATGATTTAAACTCAAAATCTTACTTAAGGAAATCCAACTCAGATCCCAGGAAGGATATGCTGTTATAGGATTATGACATTTGGTTGGAGTAAATAAATAGCAGAATTCAACGGTTGATCACTTACTTCAGTTTCATTCATCTACTTCCACACCTAAAGGACAAAGAAGTGTCTCCCTTTCTTTATTTTTCTCTGACAATTTAATAGGGTTCATCATTAACAGTCTGATTAGATACTGTATAGCTTCTTACCTATTAATAACACTCAATTATCGATGCCAATTAACTGTTATTAGAATTTCAGTGGACAAAGCTTTTCTAAAATAAGAAAATCTTTGAAGTATAAAGGAAGGTGTATTCATCTTCAAATAAGAGATTCTTTTGTTTTTAACTTCAATAGCTCATAACAGTCTGATTAGATACTGTATAGCTTCTTACCTATTAATAACACAATTATCGATGCAAATTAACTGTTATTACAATTTCAGTGGACAAAGCTTTTCTAAAATAAGAAAATCTTTAAAGTATAGATGAAGGTGTATTCATCTTCAAATAAGAGATTCTTTTGTTTTTAACTTCAATAACACATAATCGAAAGAGACATGAATGATTTATAATATGGAAAATAATTAAGAGTAAAATACCTGAAATGTGTATATAATGTAAATAAATTTAAAAGGAAATGATGCCTTTACATTTTCGGGCTTAAAACTTTTTTAAAAGGTAATAAAATAAGAAAAATGAAGAATAAAATAACACATTACATATAGTTTTAGGGTTTGAACTCAGCTATGTGGTCCATGAGAAGAATGAACAATATTGGAACTTGGTAGCCCATGCATGCCACGTATTGTGCTGGTTGAGACATTCAACAATTCAGCTACCATTTTTTTGCAAAAAAGCAAAACAAAAGAGAAACACCCAGATTCCATTGAAATCGTGTTTGATTGGTAGGGGCCTTGTTCAAAAGCATATATAGTATAACACATGCACAGCCAGCTTCCATGCGATGTGCGTGAAATATATTTTTCCTGAATTACTCAAAATTGTGAGCGATTATGGAAGATATTAATTTGCAAGAAGCGTTGGATGAGTATTTCCTAAGCAGGAAGCAGCACACCGACCATGCAAATATTATTATAATTAGGGTTGATACTTCACTTTTTCACCTAAAAAACGAGAGTAGGACCATATGAAAGCAACGCATACAAATTGTGAAATTGCGGAACACTCGCGCGCCCTAGCAACTATATATAGGAACTTAATTGGCAATTGATAATCGCTTCTTGTGTCGTATTCAGCACTAAAGTTTGTGTTTGATATATACATTCGTCACTATAGTTTGAACGTAAACAAAAAAAGGAAGATATTCGATTTCCCTATTTGCCGTGTGAGATACACTTCAGCAAAGTGAAGAATTACAAGTTACAAATTAGTAGATTCATTAGTCATAAATTAAAATTGCAGTTAAAATAACCATATTTTGTATCAATTTATAAATTAGAATTATATTCTATTAAATTTTTAATTAAAATTATATGTTTACATTATTATTTAAAATGTATCTCTTATCTTATATTAAAAGGGTTAATATCCAAAATATTATTATATTTTTTGTAAGAACAATTATTAGGATTTTTGAGACCTTAATGAAACCCTAATATATACTTCGATCTTTTTATGTTGACTATGAAACTAATTAATTTTTAATTTAAAATTTAATTTCACTTAAAGTTTTTTTTATCCCTCCTTAAATGTATATTCTATGGGACTAATTAAATTATCAATTTACGCTTCAAACGTATACTATTTGAATTTTTATTTTAAAGTTAAATTTTGAATAAAACTTTGAACATTTGGCCATATTTTATCCTATATGATTTATAACGTACAAAAGTTGTATAAAAGAATTGATGAAAACAATTTGCATGAAAAATCATAAAATAATTGAATTAACATTTGATTTATAAAAAGAATAAAAATAAAATAGAGGTGTATCTTTCAAAAACATTATGCATAAGCATCTTGGCCATGGAGCGAGCACCCAACTCCTAGCCTCCCACAGAATGGGCTAGGGGCGGTGCGTGAAAAGTTTAACTTTCTTTGTATTTACCTCAGATTTTGTTCTACAAAGAAAAAAAGCCAACCCAAAATGGAACTTCTAAAGAATCATTTATGGGCGGTGCGTCAAGGCAATGATTAGTTTGGATCCATGAGAAGAAATGGAACTTCTAAAAAAACATTTAGAATTTATCTAACGCTTGTAACATTCTTAAATTTTGATAACTGAAAATAAATGATTGAGGTGATTGATGTATTTATTATATTATTTGATTAATTTGGATTAGTTGAAGTATTGTGTGAATTATTCTTGTACAATTGCTTGGTGTGAATGTTAGATTATGTGGAGTTTGTTTGATCTGTATTGGAAATGTGTGATTTCAAGTTTGACCCAAAAACCTATTTAGGTAAAACCACAATCTCAGGCTCGTTAATTGTTGGATCGCCTTCAAATTTGGACTATAGGTTTAAAACCCATGTTTTAACGCTTTCACGATTGTGATTTTTGAAATAACAATTTTGGACATCTCACTTAACGCGACAAACGCGCTAAGCGCAATTTCAAATAAAAAAAATTCGCTCCACACGAAATTATCGCGCTCAACGCTAAAAGTGGAATTTTGCTTAGCGAGCTAGCAAGATCTGCAGTTTACAAATATGTCCATAAGTATAAAAAAAAAACACGATCTTTGCCTCTCAATCTCTCTCCAAACCCTCACCCAAAGCCCTAACCCTCCTCTTTCACCATCCACGCCACAAGTCATCAGACCACCGCACGGAGAGGAATACTTTAATCGGAGCGGAATCTTCAAAACTTAGCTCGAGGATTGAGTAGAGAATAAAGCCTTCAATCCTCCTTTCGTGGTTTCTTTGAGGTAACCATGATTTCATTGTATTCTCCTAGTTAGTTTGAGCTTATCTTAGTATCTCTTAGTATCTCCTGTGTGAGTTGATTTTCAAGAAAAACTGTGTTTTAAACTAATGAGATGTGATATATTTGTTATTGATGAACGAAATTGTTGATGTAATGATTTGAATTTTTGGGAAAAATCTTAATTATAAATGAGACTCTGTCCAAAGTTTTGAGTACTGTTTACAGCATTACATACACTGCAAAGTAGCAGATAATTATGACCATTAAGTTTGCAAAGATAGAACAAATATTCTGAGTGTTACTGTAAGATAATTTAGTTTAAATAATTAGCAGGTTAAATCGTTTACCAATTAAATTTAACAACACAGAGGCCAGCAGATTAAGAACTTTTTATTACCTAAATTCCCCTCCTCTGGATCAAGCAACAGGGCTAGTTAAGATAGGGTCAACTACTTTATCTAGAGACCTCTGTGTAAACTAGAAATGTTAAATAAATGGATAAAGAAAATATGAACTCAATATGATGCTTTTCACCCAATATGTAAGATTTACATAGAACAAACCCAACATCCCATGTATTTTACTAGCAAAAGCTTAAGTCAAGCGCCATCTGATTAACTATCATTAAACTTCACCTCCGTCCAACTGAGGGATCATATGGACTTGACTAAAGAGCACCACTAACACCACCAGCACTATTGACGGCTGCTACTTCATTGCTTTCACCAACTGGTGCCATACTCTCTCCTACTTGGCCAACAGCCATCTGACCATGAACTCTCCCATAATCATCAGCAAATGGACCGTGCATGTCCAGGGGTAGCAGCCCCAAACAGATTAGGAGCTGTTTACATAGTAAAAATGCATCAAAAACATATATGCATAAAAATATCACATGAACAGACTATGACACATTGAAGCAAGAAAGTTACCGTTTACTCTTTTCTCTGCATTTAAAATCTCAGCTTATAACATTTCAAGAGTTACATACCTTTTCTACCCATGAATCTTTATACTCCAAAATAAATGGATTTCTTAATTTGGAGAGGAGCTCCATCTAAACAGATCAAAAGAAGAAGAAAAAAATTAATAATATACTAAATCATACACCAAAATATTTCATATCGAATGTTTTGAGAAACAGAGGTTTACAGCCTAATTCAAAGAGGTTTGAAACTTCTTTCAGCCAATTAGAAAATGAAATTCCTCTAGAACACACGCGCACAAAAAAAGTGCAGCCCGAAGGCAGGAACCATGTAGCAGAACACAAGCACAAACAGCGAGATTAAAGAAAACAACGCAAGATGTTCAGTAAGTCAATTTTTTAAAATGCAATTAAGCACAAACCTCCAGGTGTTCAGACCTACGAGAGCGCTCAATTTGGCTGGCAAGGCGGATCTTCTTCAGCACATATCTATATAATTCACAAGTTGAAAGGCTCAAATGAATAGATATAGAAGCCAAAAGGGAAAAAAAAGAAGGTAACATAAGTTCAATTCTCACTTTTTCTTCTCATGCCTATGCTTCACAAGAAGACTAGAACCAAAAGCACCTTTTTCCAATTTTCTCAAGTATTTCATACTGCTCCATATCATCATTTAGGAAGAGATTTTCCCTCTCCTGTGTAAAAAGGGACAAGCATGTTGGTTCTTTCAAATAAATTACAAAGAAAAGGGAAAAAAGATATACACAAGTAGACATACAAATACAAATAAGTTAAAACCTTAAATTGCGTACAAATGTAAATGCACAAAATATTTAATTGAAAGAACCTCAATCCCTAAAAAATTAAATGGAAATAAAAATCATAGTTGAAAATGGAAACGAACCTTGAGTAGAATAATGTTAGGGTTTTTTTTAGATTATTTGAAACTCGAACCCTGAGATTGGCAACGAACCTTATCATCAATGTAACCATGGACCCTGCCATCGCTGCTGGCATGGCAAACCTCATAGAGTTTCTCAAAATCTACACATTCAAACGAGTCTAGATTGAGAAAATTGGATAGAAAAGGGAATGTAAATAGATTACAGTGGTCATCAAAACCCTAACTGGGAGGGGTTTGAAGAAGAGATCACCTCGCAACAGGTACGAGGACGAAGAAGGCTTGGTGGTGTCGACGTCGACTCATGGTGGTCGAAGGAATTTAGCACCTTCATTCACCTACTCCTCTGACAATGGAATCTCTGCCATTTTCTTCTACCTTCAAAGAACACAGAGAGAGAAAAGGAGAATGAGAGTGGAGACTCAAAATGAGAATATAATTCTAATACTTTATTTTTATTTTTAAGGCGGTTATAACAAAATCATTTTTGTACATTTTATTTTTAAGACGATTTTATTAAAACCGTCTTTGAGCCATCACCTTCTAAGACGGTTATTATAAAACCGTAGTTGTACATCTCTTATTATTTACAAAATTGCCACCGCCTCACATTCTAAGGCGATTTTTTAGGAACCATCTTAGAAGGTGCATCGTAAAAGACCCCTTTTGTAGTAGTGTTTTAATTCTCTCTACTACAATCTCTAATACACAAACTATGCCACTAGGGGGAAAACTCAACAGTAGTTGTCAAATCCAGCTAAAGTAAACAATTTAAAGTCTCAAAAAACAAATTCCACATCAAAATAAGCTTCAAATTTGACAACGAGTCTCCAACCTCAAAAAATAGAATGTTTTCCTCAACATCAATATAGAGTAAATTTCAAACCTAAACATCGAAAAATCACACCATAGCCATTAATTAAAATAAATAACAACTACAATTTGTTTTTATATTCAATAGTGCAACGTTAAAACGTGAAAATCGACTACAACCCTAAACCTGAGAGCATGGAGTGTCGAGATTTAAGTAAAAGCTGATGTAAAAGTAGCATTGGAATCGTAGATCTGAGTGTTAATTAGGGTAAAAAAAGTGGAAATGAAGATGATGAGTGACGATAGATACCTTGTTTGTGATCGATAGCTTTGTCAATGGTGTGACATGAGCGCACTTGTTATTGAAGATCATTCTAACTGTTCTTAGAGTTTCTGAGAGAATGTTCATTGAACGATAGAGGTTCAAAGCAATAGAGGGAAGCGATGTCACTCTGGGATGAGAGTGAGGTAGAGTGAAGCGGAATCACACTTACAACAGAGTTCTAATGAGGTCACGACAGAGTAAAGGGCACAAGAGTAAGGGCGTGAGAGTGAGCATTCGTGTATAGACTGAAAATTTAATTTAGTAGTAAACTTAAAGAAAATTTTCATAAAATCCTCGTTTTCAACTTAAAATGAATGATGGTTTTTTCAAAAACTGTCATGGTAACCTGCAAATCAAAGATAATTTTATAAAAATCGTTGTTAACAACTTCTATCAAAGACAAATTTATAAAAATTGTCTTAAAAGGTTGGACTTAATTTCAAAAATGACATGGCTTATTTTTCTACATCGGTTTTTCAAAAACCGACCTAGATACAACAATGTTAAAAAACTTTTTTAGTAGTGACCCTAATTATTCTTCACTACGAGTCTTTGGCTCTAAATGCTTTCCTTACATTTAGGATACACGACGTAACAAATTTGATCCAAAAATTATTCTGTGTCTTTGTTGGATATAGTGATATACATAGAGGATTTTAAATACTTTCATCCTTCTAGTAAGAAATTTTTTATCTCACGACATGTTTTTGATGAGTCATTCTTTCCATATAAGACTAATCATCATAATACATTTTCCTCTCATACACCACATGTAGTTAGTATATTTGACTCTTGGCTACCTCATTCTAACTCCACTGCTTGTGCAAACTTGACAACAACAGCTTTTGCTTCCACTTCACCATGCTCAAGTCCTTTACCAACACCTCTAGTGCAATCTCTTGCCTCAAAACTTCCTGTTGCATCTATTAGTCAAACAAAACAATCCTCGCTGCATGAACTTGAGCAACTTGAGTCATAACATTCACAAACTGAACCAAAGCTTGAGATTGGGCCTCCTACTTCAACACAACCACTTGAGGCATCCTCTTATATCCAAACTCCACTACCATAAGTTGTACCTGCTCATTCCATAGTTACTGCTCTCAACAGGGAATCATAAAGCCTAATCCTAAGTATGCCTTAATCACCATGCGATCTCTAGACATTCCATGCAACCCGTATAATATTCGCTCTGCTTTAGCACATCTTGGATGGAAGGATTCCATGTGAGAAGAACTTGAGGCTTTACATAAAAATCAGACTTGGGAACTTATTCCTCTCATCCCTAACCTACATGTTATTGGCTCTAAATGGGTTTGCAAATCAAAACTCAAACCTAACGGGTCCTTAGATCGTCTCATAGCTCGCCTTGTTGCAAAGGGATATCACTAGGTTAACGAGGTAGACTATACTAAAACCTTCTCTCTTGTAATCATGCCAGACACCATCTGGTTAATAATCACTATACCTCTTGTTCATAAATGGTCCATTCGATAACTCGACGTAAAAATGTGTTTTTGCATGGTATGCTTTCTAAAAACATATAAATGGAGCAAACTCTTGGCATGGCTGACCCTCAATTCCCAAACCGTGTTTGCAAACTTCATAAGACACTTTATGACCTTAAACAAGCACCCCGAGCTTGGTTTGATCGTTTCAGTTCTTTTCTTCTTAAATATGGTTTCTTTTGTAGTTTGGTTTAACCGTCTTTATTTATTTGGCACTCTAATGTTGAATCACTAATTCTTCTCCTTTATGTAGATGACATACTTCTTGGGACCTCTTCATCACTTCCTTGGCATTGAGATACTCTTGACAACCGATGGCCTCTATTTATCCTAATCACACCATGCGCTTAACATCCTTGAAAGAGCTAACATGGTTGATTGTAAGCCGATGAGCACACCACTTGAAGCTATGACCAAGATGACGTCCAATAACACTCCCCTTGATGATCCAAGTTACTTTTGTAGGCTTGTTGGAGCTTTACAATACCTCACCCTTACTCGCCCTGATCTTTAATACAATGTTAATTATGTGTTTCAATTTATGCATTCTCCTACCATTATGCATTTACAAATGGCTCATCGTATCTTATGATATGACAAGGAACTATTGATGTAGGTATCCACTTTGTTGGATTAAACTTTAATAGTAATAAATTAGATATGTGAAGAGTCATGTCCCTAGGTGAAGAGTTACTCAAGTGAAGAGTCATGTCTTTAAGTTTACTTATAAATAGCATCTTATGTAAAAGGCCAATGTGTGGCTTGACAGACCATTATCTAAATACATCAGAAGTATTCTACCAAAGAAATTGTTGTGTGTTTGTGTGAGTGCACCAGTGTGTGTGAGGACCTGTGATACCACAAATTGGTATCAGAGCGTAAGAAAATGTAGAGTGGACCAAGTAGTAGTCTACCACTACCCTGCCTTACAAAGGCTAATTATGAAAATTGGAGTATCCAGATGAAAGCTCTTTTGGGAGCCCATGATAGTTGAGAGGTTGTCCATGGTGGTTTCGAGGAACCAACATCCACAGCAGGATATACGGCGGCGCAGAACAAGACATTGAAGGAGACAAGGTTGAAAGACAAAGGGGCGTTGTACATGTTACTTTGGGCTGTTGATGATTCTGGGTTTAAGAAGATCGCTGGTGCAACAACTTCAAAGGAGGCGTAGGACATTCTTGCAAATGTCTACAAGGGAGCCAATCGAGTTAGACAAGTTCGACTTCAAACTCTCCGTGGAGAGTTGGAAGGAATGAAAATGAAGGAAGGAGAAGGGGTATCCGGTTTCATCACCTGGGTCCAGACCATGGTAAATCAACTATACATAAATGAAGAGGTGTTGTCCGATGCTAGAGTGGTGGAGAAAATTCTGAGGTCTCTCATTGACGACTTCGAGAATGTTGTATGTGCGATTGAGGAGTCAAAGGACCTGGCAACGCTCATCGTTGATGAACTTGCTGGTTCCTTGGAGGCACATGAACAAAGAAAGAAAAAGAAGAAAGAAAAGTCACTGGAGCAAGCACTCCAGACAAAAGCTTCAATAAAGATGAGAAAGCGATCTATTCTCACAATTTCCGAGATAGAGGTCGTGGCCGAGGTGGACGTGGACATGACCGAGGTGGTAGAGGTCGAGGTCGAGGTCAAGAAGGAAGGAATAAGGAGCGGGCTGAATCAAGTCGGCAGAATTGGCGAGGCCGAGGTCATGGAAGAGGCCGACATTCAAATCAATCAAATGTAGAATGTTTTAAATGCGGAAAGTATGGACATTACTCGAGAGATTGCAATTCGGACAGATGTTACAACTGTGGTCGAGCTGGACATTTTGCAAAGGATTGCCGAGATGAAAGAAGAAATGAAACTTCAAACCTTCTTACAGAAGGAGAAGTAAGAGATGGAGGAATTCTGATGATGACTAGAAGTGAAGTCAACCAGGGATCCGAGATGGAATGGTATCTAGACACTGGTGCAAGCAATCATATGGGTGGGCATAAGCATTTGTTCAGTAATCTGAGACAAATAGAAGCTGAACATGTTTTGTTTGGAGATGCTTCAAAGGTTGATGTCAAAGGCCAAGGTACGATTTGTTTCTTGCAGAAAAATGGACGAATTGGGTGCATCCGAGATGTCTATTACGTGCCGGATCTAAAAAGTAATATTCTTAGTGTGAGACAACTGATGGAGAATAGCTACTCGGTTCTCATGAGAGACCGAGTTCTCCTCTTGAAGGATAAACAAGGACGTTTGATAGTTTGAGTTCAGATGGAGAAAAATAGAATGTTCAAACTAATGTTGAGGAGTGTGCAGGTCGGCTGTTTGCAAACTGAGATGAGTGATGAAGTATCCTTATGGCATCGTCGATTTGGGCATCTTCACTACGGAGGCCTGACCGAGATGATGAACAAGAAAATGGTGGATGGGTTGCCGAGTTTGAACTGTGAAAAGAGATTTTGTGAAGAATGTGTGCTAAGCAAGCATGTTAGGAGTCCATTTCAAAAGACGACCAAATACAGATCTCAACAACCACTAGAACTAATTCATACCGACTTGTGTGGACCCATCTCTCCTGGGTCTTTCAGTGGAAAAAGGTATTTTGTCTCGTTTATAGACGATTTTAGTCGTAAAACTTGGGTGTATTTGCTGGAAGAAAAATTCAAAGTGTTTGAAGTATTCAAGAGTTTTAAGATGATGATAGAAAATGCAACTGAAAGGCGAATCAAGTCGATCCGTTCTGACCGAGGTGGGGAGTGCGCATCAATTGCATTTAAAAGGTATTGCGAGGAGCATGGGATAAGAAGGTTCTTAACTGCACTGTACTCACCACAACAAAATGGAGTAGCTGAGAGGAAAAACCGTGCCATTCTTGACATGGTAAGATCAATGTTAAAAACGAAGAAAATGCCTAAGGAGTTTTGGGGGGAGGCCGTACTGTGTGTTGTATATGTGCAGAATCGCTATCCGCATTCCAATCTAAATGGAAAAACCCCACAGGAAGCATGGACGGGTCAGAAGCCATCAGTAGGCCATTTCAGAGTCTTCGGAAGTGTTGCTTATGCACACGTCCCTAATCAGCAAAGAAGCAAGTTGGAAGACAAGAGCAGGAAATTTATTTTCATTGGATATGACAAAAAGACAAAGGGATACAAGTTGTTGAATCCCGACACCAAGAAAGTAGTAATAAGCCGAAATGTGAAAGTTAATGAAGAAGATGAATGGAACTGGAACACTTCATCCGAGGTCATCTTAGATCCCGGACAGACACTTACTCAACAAGAAGAGTTACTCAACAAGAAGAGAAGGAAGATGGATCACCAAGTTGGATCCCGACAAGAAGTGAGACATCTGATGAAGACGAGATGAGACAACCTCGAATAAGGAGTTTGCAGGACCTGTATGATTCAACTAATGAAGCTCACCTTATTTGTTTGTTGACAGATTCTGAAGAAATAACATTCGAAGAGGCAACCCGAGATGAAAAATGGCAAACCGCCATGAATGAAGAAATCAAGGCCATTGAACGAAATGATACTTGGGAGTTGACCGAGCTGCCAAAAGGAAGTCAGCCCATTGAAGTTAAATGGGTTTATAAGAAAAAGATGAATACTGAGGGAGAGGTAGAATGATATAAAGCCCGACTGGTAGCTAAGGGGTATAAACAAAAGGCAGGAATAGACTATGACGAAGTGTTCGCACCCGTTGCAAGAATGGAGACAATCAGACTATTGATCTCACAAGCAGCGCAGTTTGGATGGCTGATTTACCAAATGGATGTCAAGTCGGCATTTCTGAATGGTGTACTTGAAGAGGAAGTGTATCTCGAACAACCCTCGGGATACTTGAAAGTCGGAGAAGAAAATCAAGTGTTAAGATTGAAGAAAGCTTTGTACGAACTAAAATAGGCACTGAGGGCCTGGAATACTCGCATTGATGCATACTTCAAGGAGGATGGTTTTGAACAGTGTCCTTATGAGCATGCCCTCTATGTTAAGATCAAGTCGGAGATGTTTTCACGAAGCCATTACCGACATTGCTGCTGGAAAATTGTAAGAAGATGTTGGGGATGAAAGACGGAAGAAATATTTAAAGTTTATGGGGGATTTTGTTGGATTAAACTTTAATAATAATAAATTAGATATGTGAAGAGTCATGTCTCTAGGTGAAGAGTTACTCAAGTGAAGAGTCATGTCTTTAAGTTTACTTATAAATAGCATCTTATGTAAAAGGCCAATGTGTGGCTTGGTAGACCATTATTTAAATACATCAGAAGTATTCTACCAGAGAAATTGTTGTGTGTTTATGTGAGTGCACCAGTGTGTGTGTGTGAGGACCTGTGATACCACACACTTTACTTCAAACACCACACTTTATCCTTTTGCCTTTTCTAATGCAGATTGGGCAGGTTGTCCTACCACTCAACACTCTACCACCAGCTATTGTATCTATCTTGGCGGAAATCTTATATCATGATGTGCAAAGAAATAATCAACAATGTCTCGCTCCAGCACTGAAGCTGAATATAGGGTCATGGAAAACACTGCAGTTGAACTCACGTCTTATACCTTTCTCTTGAAAGACCTTCGCATTTCGCTTGCCTCCCCTCCACTATTATACAATGACAATATCAGTGCTCTTCACATGACCATCAATCCCGTTTTCCATGCCTGTAGCAAACACATTGAATTGGATTATCATTTCGTTTGTGAACGAGTTTCTCTTGGCCATCTCGTCACTCACCACATTCCTACCAATGATCAAGTTGCTGATCTGTTTACTAAGTGTGTGCCCAACGATTTTTGGACCAAACTCTGCCTTCAACCTCGACCTCATTTGAGGGAGGGTATTAACAGTAACAAACTGTCCATAGATGACAATTATGGTAATTATGCAGAAAAAGAAAACAAGGAGCTGGTAGAAACAGAATCCCCATAATTGTGCCACCTTCAATGGAAAACCGTTGGAGGATTAATATGCTTTAAGTGGCACAAAACAATCCAGCAAGTAAACCAGATTCTAACTAAACATAATCAGGAAACTTAGTCTATAGTTAGAATCTTATAATCTGCAATTATTTCCTTTATGCAGAACCGTTGTACACTATGCTATGTATTTCCTTTATTTCTCTTGTATCAAGTGTGTTCACGTTTATAATAAAACTTATACCATTTATCAATTTTCTTCTGGGAAGGGGGGTTTCTCAAGAAGATTGTTATGGCTACTTCCTATGTGGCTGAGTTGTGGGGTGTTTAGCTTAGGGAATTTCCTAAAGTGGAGTTGCAAATTGGTTCAGGGCTGTTATTATGAGTATCAAAGGGATTCATGTTGGAAACTCTAATGGCTGGAGGCTGATTATAGCTATTAGAAAATTGATGGGGGATTTCGATGGGACTGGTTCATATATACCAGGAAGCCAACATGTGTGCTGATGCTTTGGATAATAGTGTGCATGACATTGAGGTAGATTTTGTGATGTTTGATTAGCCACCTGCGTGTTTGCAGCTTTTGTTGTTGGTTGATTTGGTTGGTGTTTCTTCTTTTCGTAATATCCTAGTGTAGTTCCTTTCTTTTTGGTCCTTTGGTCCGTTGATTATAAAAAATAAAAAAATCACAATTCAGTAGCAATTTGGAAAATAATCTAGATTTTTTTTTTCTTTTAAAAAAATCCGAGACAAACATATATGGAAGAACGGATACGGATAAAAAAAAAAAAAATCGACACTTCCATTTCATTTCGTGTACTCTATTTTCATCTAAACAAAATGAGGTAAATGTCCTCCTATATGGCGAAATGCATTTTTTGACTTAAATGCGTATTCCATCAAAGGTGAAACCATTTCCTCAACGACCATCCAACTGTAGCAACTGTCATTTTCCTTCTTTAATGCTTATTTTATTTATTTATTTTAGTAATGCTGTGTTTCCTAAAAGATTTGATAATAAGCATCTTTATTTAGCTGGCTTGTCTATTGTGATAGTGTCTTAAGTTGCGTTTGCTGTGCACGTTGTATTTACAGTACAGAAGATGCAAATCTGAAACACGATCTTGTGTTTAATTAATGGAGCCCCCAAATTTTGTTAGCTATAAAATAACCACAACAATCTCATTTGAATTTCACATATTTTTTATATTTTTTTATTTTGTCTAGAAATATCTCAGAGCAGTTCAATTTCTGTTTTTTTTTTTTTTTTTTTTTTTGTCTAATTGTCTAGGGCCCATGTATATTTTTTTCCAGCATTTGAAGTTGATGGAGTGCTTGTTTTACTTTCTTTCTTTTAAGTAATTCATGGCGAGTAAATATGAAGCAAGTGAACCAGGCATATCACAGGACAAAACTGTCTTTTTTATACTTTTTAGGTTCTTTGTTTTGATTTTTTTTAAAAAAGGTTCTTTGGTTAGTAAAATATTCATTTTCATAATCATTGATTAAAACAAAAAATGTTGCCTGAAATTTAAATTGGTATGCCCGCAACATTCGTATTGCAGTAGCTGCGGCAACTGTATTTGGCGGTGATTACATATTGCATTGGTTGCAATTATCCCCCAACGCGAACCTCAATTTGAAACCTTAATACACAAAACTGAAGCATTGTTGGGAGCCACCATAATGCATATTCTAGAGAGCCACAATTGATGACCCATGCACACACAAGCAGAAGCTTGTAACTGAATTTCATTTAATATGAACCCCTTTTCCCATTAAAATCGAGTGCACGTGAAGTGTGAACTCTCTTTTTCATGACTCCCCAGCAAAGTGGGATTGAGATCATTTCCTGTTTCTAAATAATGGGATATGATTTTGATCCACAGAGATGCATTCTTTAACCAATAAATCATATATCCAATGATATGATGAGAGCTTATATTATATGATAGACTTTAGTCTTGTTTTTTTCTCTTAATAGTATCTTATTTTATCATTTAGGATTAAAAGATGATACAAATCGCTAAATTGTCAGTTCAAATGTAGCATATTAATCATAGCTTGTTGATAGCTAACCAAAGGGGGAAAGAACTCTATAGAGACCTTGATCCTGTTTGCGGGAGGTTAACTTGAGCTGAACCTTTCATGTTACAACACTCAACAGCTAGTTTTTACAAGCTGATATCCACTAATAGATTTCCTCCTTAGTTGAATGGTCAAGATCAAATCAAAATGATCACTTTCAATAATAACCGTCTTCGAAAGTGCGTCGTGAAAAAAGTGCTTTTTGTAGTATCGTGAGTGTTTGCTGTGTTAGTTTTAGTTATATATCAATGTAACATCAGTTGCTAATTTTAATATAAGTTGTTCCACTTTTTAACCAAGTTAACCTTGGTCTCATTGGTTTATGGCCATGTGCACACAATCGGCCTGGAGCTCCACAATAACTGAATTTAAGGATCAAACTATCTATACTTGATCATATGATGCAATAAAATAGAACCTTCCAAGTGAAATTTGAACTTGCAAAGAAAAGGGTTAAAGAAGCATTTGACAGTTAGTTACATTTCCTTTTTTGTACATACACAGGACAATGAGAAAATTTTCTCAACAAAAGCAAAGGACACAATCATATACATGACCCACAGGCATTGAACACCGAGCAATTAGCAATGCAACGTAGGTTAGAGGTTACCATCCAATATCCATGCGGAATTTGATCAGGGAACCCAACTCACGTTACTCACCCAACCCAAATTATCATTAAACTTGCTCAAACTGGCAAAATAAAAATAAATAAATATGAGACTTGTTCCTTAAGATATCAGCAAACACTTGATTCTCTTACCAATTTCAGAACAATTTCAACTTACAAGCGAACGTTAAGCTATCATACTCATCTTTTTTTGCCCCCGCCACTCCCCACTTGAGAGATCCCACTGTTTTTCCTGCCTTCTCAAGCAAAATCCACGTGTACATTACTACCACCACCTCTCTATTGACACACACACCCCACCTTTCAATAATGTCCAAGATGATATACTAACAGCCAAGCTTTGCTAATTGGTAACTAAACATTCCACCTAATTTCAACTTAATCCCTTATGAATCCTCAATAAATTCCACACTCCTTCCCTTACTCCCACACCAAGGACCACTCTTCCATTCAGTTGTTCACACCTCACTCACTGATTCTCAAAAACTCAAAAGATGGTGATGAAGAAAAATCTTCTCTTCTCACTTTCCCTTCTCCTAATGGTTCTTTTCACTTCATCTCAAACCACCCCAGCACCATCACCTTCCTCAACCCCAACAGACATCATCAGAATACTCAAAAAAGCTGGAGGATTCACCACCCTAATCCGTCTCCTCACCACTACACAAGTCTCAACCCAAATCAACGCCCAACTTCTGAACTCAAACAACGGATTAACAGTGTTTGCTCCAAACGACAATGCCTTCCAAAGCCTCAAACCTGGTTTCCTCAACTCCCTCAATGACCAACAGAAGAATGAACTCATCCAATTCCATGTGCTACCGACGTTTGTTTCCATCTCAAACTTCGACACTCTGAGCAACCCGGTTAGAACGCAAGCCGGTGATGACCCTGATAGGTTGGCATTGAACATCACAAGCTCCGGGAACCAAGTGAACTTGACAACCGGTGTTGTTAACACCACAGTTGGTGGCAGTGTTTACTCTGACCACCAGCTCGCGATTTATCAAGTGGACAAGGTTCTTCTTCCGAGGGATTTCTTTGTTCCCAAGCCTCCTCCACCAGCTCCTGCACCTGCAAAGGCTAAGGCTTCTTCTGCAAAGAAATCTACTGAGGGTCCTTCTTCTGCAGCGGATAATGACTCGGCTGCTAACAGCTTGAATGGAATGTGGCTGTCCCTTGCAGTGGCTACTATTGCAGCAGTGTTTTCCTTGTGACAATGATACGAGTTATTGGTACATCAAGTGTGCTACTTGGGGTCCGATGTTATTGTGCTTTAATTTGTTAAAATATTCTACATGCTTTGTTTTGGGAATGCTTGGATTAAAGGGAAATCATGAACTTTTTTAGCACTTTTCAATTATTTTCTTCTTTTCCTTTTTCTTTTTGCTTCTATTTGTATTGATTAATTCATTCTGTGGTGAAATATCAAGTATGTATTCGATTTTGAAGGTTTTCTTTTTCTTACTAGTTCGCATCTTATGTTATATTCAGAATTTTTTGTATTGTAAGTCGCCAACGAAGAATTTTCTAAGTTTTAATAGAAAATGGGACACAAGTTTCTTTAGTTTTCTAGTTGTGTGTGTAAATTTTCTTTAGTTTTATCTAGAGGCGTGAAAAAAAAAAAAAATCAGTTCAGGACTGAACTAGACTGTAATCAAACTGAAACCAAATCGGTTTCACCCAAACTGGTTTGAAAAAACAGAACTGCACGGTTGTACTAAATGGCTTTGATTATTCGAATTATTTCTACAAATTGGTTTAGTTAACTGAACCGATTTTTACCTGAATAAGTTTTTTCTTTATATAAAAACAGTTTAAAAACCAGTTCATTACCAATTCAATTCTTAAAATCGGTTTAAAGATGGTTTAAAACCAGTTAAGTTCAAAATCGAATTTTAAAATCAGTTTGATTTTAAACCAATTTTCTAAAACTGTTTAGCTTAAATGGATTAAAAACCAAACTGGCTTGGTTGGGCTTTTTTACCGAATCGATTTTTGCATATTCCTAGTTTTATTCTAATATTTATCTTTGATTCATATATATATATATATATATATATATATATATATATATATATATATATTTCTTCTAGTTTGTGACTTTTGTTTGAGATAATTTTATTCAATACACAATCAGATATTAAATGTAAGTATTTTTTCAAATAAAAATTTGAATCAAATGAATGACTAATCCTTGAAGTGAACCTAAACCCATTAATGTTTTTTTTTTCTTTTCTTTTTCGTTATTCTATAAGTATTCTCCATGTTAAATAATGATGTTCAATGATTTAAGGACCAAATATGTCTGTCAATAAAAAAAATTGAATTGGATTATTGGTGCTTAAAACTTTACAGAAAACTAACTTCCTATTATGTTGGTGTTTATAGGAAATATTTAATACACTACTATGCTTTTCTTCATTTTTCTATCTCTATTATCAACAAATACAAATTAAAGTGCCAAAAATAATTCCCACTATGGTAATAAGAATGATGGAAACCAGAGAATCACTCTCCACTAAAATCCTCTGGAAACCTCTAGATAGTGAGTTGTATATTCCCTTATAAGACAGTACATGATCCCAAAGAAGTGAGGCTTATTATAAAATGGCCAAGGTGGTATCCCTGAGGATGCAACCTGCAGCAGCCTTCTTAGTTTGCAAATTCAAAGCCCCACTACAAATAAAATTTCACAATTAGTTCATGTGGGGGTTCCCCAATAGACTGTTTTACTTAATAGTTATGGTGGAGAAAATGCCAATTCAAATAGAATGAATTTAAAATGATGTTACTACACAGATCATGTTTATAAATTCTCGTTTAGAATATAGTTAGCATTGGATGAGATGTTCAAGGTATAGATTGGGAATGATCGCAGACATCTTGTAATTTGAACGCAAATCTTATCCAATCGTAACAACTAAAAGTTTAGATTAGCATAGATTATTTTATTTACCTAATTGTTATAGCTTAAATTAGATTAGAGTATATTTTAACTTTATCTAATTGTTATAACTTAGATTAGGTCAAGATAGATCTTATCTTTATCTAAGTGTTACAACTTAGATTTGATTAGGATTAATCTTATTTTTATCATCTTATCTAAAGTGTTACACTATGTACACATTCAATGTAATGTGTGCACATTCTATTTTCTCCTTACTTTTTTTCTTGGTATCAAAATGCATGCAGAAATTGTAGCACCCTAAAATTTCGATAACTGAAAATAGATATTTGGTGTATTTGTTGTGATTGTTTATTTGATTAGTTTAGATTAATTGAAATGTTACGTGAATTATCCATGCGCAATTGCTTGGTGTAGATGTCAAGTTATGTGAAGTTGTTGGAGTTGCGTTGTAATTGAGTGATTCCGAAGTTGACCCAAACCTGTTTTAGTAAAATCACTATTCTGGATTGGTTAATCGTTGAATTGCCTTCAAATTTTAAAGATAGACTCCTAAACCATATATGTAACGTTTGACCATTGGGATTAAAAAAATAACATATGAAGAGTGAGAAATTAATTTTTCACTGAACCAAAAATTTTAAAATTTGGCCAGCTCGCCCAAGCGGATTTTGGTAGGCTTTTTGGCTCACCTGGGTGAGTCAAGTCGGTTTTAAATAGCCAGCAGCATGAAGAATCATGAAAATATGGTCTTCTCCCTCATCCAAGCACCCATCCAACCTCCCACCACCCTTCTCCACCACCATCAACCACCATGGGTGGTCGTTGCTTGCCACGGGATGAGGATGGTACCACATTACATTCTGAGAGATAAGTCAGGTGCATGCATCATTCTGAGAAGGATTGTTTTGATTTGTGAAATATAGTGGATGACTGGTTTGTTGAGTGTGTATTGAATTGATGGATTATCGAGGATGAATGTGGTTGTCATTATTGATTTCTTTCTAATCATTATTGTCTGATGCTTGTTGTATATGTATAATAAACTCACCATTGCATTTGTTGTACCATGTGGTTGGTACCTGTGGTGATCACAAACCTTCGTTCGTGGGAGCAAATGAGCAGCAGTAGGTAACCTAGGAGGGAGATCTTCTTTTTGGTTGGAGCCGTTGAACCGACGTGATAACTTTGGAATTCTTTTTGGAAAAGAGTTGTGTTTTGTTAATCAACTCTTTCTTAGTTAGTCCCTTGATTCTTTTTGTTGGTCATGTAATTCCAAATGTAAATATTTGTAAATATAACTAGATTATGTTCTAACATGTGAATGATATGTAATGTTTTAAATCTACATTCATATGCATCCATTTATATATTTGTTTCATTGTATGATAATTGTATTATCGCGAAAAATTTACTATCATTTTCATAATCAAATTAATGGAGATTTCATTAAAATTTGAAATTCATATGATTAGAGATAATGATATCATAGCGATGAGGTGAGTCGTTACAGAAATGAGGATGTTAAGGTGGATGCGTGATTATACGAAGATGGATAAGATAAGAAATGAGGATATTCAACGAAATGTAACAGTGGTACTGATATGTGAAAAAGATGGGAGAGTATAGATTGAGGTGATTTGGGCACGTTATGAGACAACCACCTGATGCTCCCATAAGAACAGGAGTGTGTTACCAAGAGCTCCACACAAAGAGAGATAGAGGTCGACCGAAACTTACCTGGGGAAGATAGTTAAACTAGACCTAATGGAGTGAGATATAGATTGGAGAATGATATGTATGTCTTAGGACGAAGTGGAAAAAAACTATAAGCTTGGTGGAGGGTTAAACCCATTAGTAGTTCTATGTTCCAATCGTTCTCTTGTTTTTGTTATCTTTCCTTTCATTTTTCTCCTCTTCTTTTCACCCCTATTTTATTTTAGTTTTTCCCCCTTTCTTTTGTCTTATTTATACTTTTCTCTTCCGCTCTCCCTTTCTCTTTCTTTGTCTTATTTTTGATCTATCATTGAGTTCATCTACCAACGAAACTTGGGTTAAAGGTGGTGTTGATGTTGATGTTGATGTATTAAAAGGTGTTCAAAAAATGATGATTCTAAACATAAGAAAATTTCAAGCAATAGTTTAAAAACATTTTCGTAGCTCTTTATCATAACATCATCATCAAACTTTTATATAAAAAAACATTGATGATGATGTTATTGACAAATAATTTCGAGATCTGTTTAGTTCATGTAGCACTATAACTATCACGTAGAAGTTATGTGAGAGCAAGAGTGTGGTTTTGTATTCTTCTCCAAGGAGGCTAATAAACCTATAAGTACTTTTCTTGGTTGCATGCAAGACCCTCTCTATCTTTCTCTTTTCAACATAATGGATGGAAATCACAGTTTAGAAGTGTTGTGGCTGTTCTTGATCTTTATATGTGTAGGAAGGACATCATCAAATTCTTCTCCTAAATGTTTGATCCCTTGTATTTTAAGGTTTGTTCCTTATGTTGAAATATGAGGGATCAAACATTTATGTGAAGAATATTGATGACGTGTTAGTGACAAAGAACTACAATGATCTGTTAATCCATAAGGATAAGCAAGGAGTTTGGTTTTGTCTGCTTCTTCAACCCTAAGGAGGCTAACAAACCTGTAAGTAGTTTTCTTATTGTATGTTAATAATGTTCCTAACATATATGAACTGCCTGAATAATTCAATTTTATATGTTAGGACAGTTCTTGAGTTACCTAAGAGGGCTCCTCTGTAACCTCTATTGTTGTTTGTGGAAGTATTCGCGTTATAACTTGGATATATAAGACGATGATGTGATGTATCTGAATATACAAATGAATATTTGAACTAACTATTACGCTATATTGATATAGTTTAGCATTGTGTTATATATGATGGGGCATGGAGTTAAAATAAGGAGGGAATGCTTACGTGAGTGGATTGTTAGAGCATTAAGCATTATGAGATCTTTTTATCTTTTAATTATGAATTTGTCTATCATGAATTTATATATGATTGCAATAAACGAGTGTTATATAACTTTTTTACTTTTAAGCTCTAAAGCATGCTAATTGGCTGCTTGCATCTTTGTCCTATTCTTCTTTTAATATATATGTATATATATATACATATATGTATATATTGATGTTAAATACTAATACACATCCACTAATATATTAGCATTCTCCATTTTGACTTTCAAGAAGTAGACACTATGGAGTCCCAAACAAAAAAAAAAGTGAATTAAAGTCCATTTTGTATTGAGTCTGACCTAATGTTTTCATATTCGAATTCATGATCAACAAATTATCAAGACACAACTTTATCGTCGTGTCAGAATTCGTCCTTAATTTTTATTCTATCTAATTAAGAAAATATTTAGATAACACCATTTCCTCTTTATTGAAGCAAGTTACCCAACCTAAATATTTAGAGTCACCACCTTTAAAATTATATCCCAACACATACATCTAACTGATGACAACTTGTGCGCAGAGATGTGACAATAATGCGACAAAATATATAGGTGCACATCACAATATCCCCAATGACACTTCTGTAAGAAAAACTAAATGATCTAATCACACTTATATACATAAGAAGCTATTAGATCAAATGCAAAAAAAATTAAAATCATAAATACCTCTCGTCATTGTTATTCTTGTTTGCTTCGAAGATGATTTGCAGTTGTCCGTAAGTCAAGTAATATGTAAACAATTTATGAGTCTCCAAACTAATCTGATTTTTGGCTTAAGGATCTTCTATGCTTTCACTATCACTCACTGATGGTGTATTGAGATTTTCAGATAGTAAGCACAGGGACCTTGGCCATGGTGCACATCTCCTTTTATAACCTTTTCTCATCAAAGAGTTTGTTTTTTGATATGCATAAAACGTGGGCTTAGTTGCTAAAAATAAGGATACGATTATCAACAACTTATTCCTAAGAAGATAAGGTGAGTGGACCACCTTATGTGGTTTTGATTTAGTCAATCAATAGAAAATAAACCAACATTCTCCCACTCGGTCCACATATCTTATCATACACTTTTGTGAGAAATAAAATATATGAATCATGGTGATAATTCCTCTAATATGTGTAAGTAGTATCTTCCATGTATTACACTGCATTATTTCTCAAGCCCATACAACTTAATGAATAAACCCAATGTTTATTCTATATCCAAACTTAATTGATGTTTCTCAGAATAAATAACTGCAGATGTGCATAAATTGAATGAAAAACATCACAATAGAGTTTCTTAATATCATTCTTACAATGAAAATTACATATGGGAACCAAGTCCTATCCTTTTCACATGATCGTTAAATTTAAATGGTGGCATGCCCTTAGTTAACGATGGACAATCATTAATTTAGTGCTAATGTGCTCAATAACCACTGTATTATCTTTAGCAGGTTCTCGTATGACTAGATACTTAATGTCGATGTGTTTGCTTCGACTACAACTTTTGTTATTCTTAGCTGTAAAAATAGCATTTGAATATCACAATATATATTCAATGACTTAGAAATGGAATCCATAACTCTAAGCCCAGAAATGAAACTCCATATCCATACACCATGTGAGATAGCCTCAAAACAACAAACACTTGTCATTGGTTGTAAGTAAAATATCATCTACATATAAAATAAGGAAACAAATTTTGCTTCCACTGACCTTATGGTATATAAAATGATTCATAACATTTTCTACGAAACCAAATGAAGAAATAACATCATGAAATTTCAAGTACCACTGACGGAAGGCTTGTTTCACTCCATATATAGATTTCTTAAGCTTGCATACCAATTTCTCACTCTTACTAGAGGAGAATCCTTCAGGTTGTTTCATATAAACCTCTTCCTCTAGGTCTCCATTGAGAAAAGTCGTTTTCACATCCATTTGTTGCAAAATATTCAACATATATGCTTATCATTAAAATTTGAGACAAAATAATGTATCATGATTTACCAATGTAAGCAATGCTTATAAAATTATGAATTTAGCGACATAAAATTTGCCTATGGGCTTAACTTATAATTCAATTAAATTCACATAAACATTATAATAAAACTATCAAGTTATATTTCTTGATCCATGTGGACAAATCAAAAAAATATAATTTAATATTTTATCATAATTAATCATACAAAAATATAATAGAAGTTCCCGTGGGATAATATCTACTATATTATATTATGATTAATTATAATTAATATCATCTACCTTATGTGATCTAAAGAGTCTTAATATATAATTTAAATAATTAAAGTTGTTGTGGCTAGGCTTTAATCAATTAAATTATAAAGATTACAAAATATTCTCTTATTTGCAAAATTAATTTTATTGCATTAATAAATAAATTATTCAGTTCTATTTATAGAGTTCCATCCTTCACATACCTCAACCTTGAATGGGATTAGATAATTGGTAAGTGTGTGAACATGGTCAGTAAATGGAAATACAAAAACGGTTTTCCCTAAAATATAGAAATTGAATATCTAAACATTTCTATCTTTATGGAATATAAAGATATAAACTTACATAATCAATCATTCAGATTTATGGATCACCTTATATGATTTTGATTTAGTCAATCTATAAAAATAAACCAACAACTTCTCCATCTCCCACCTTCAAATAATTTCTCAATCATTCTATGACCTCTAAACCATAATTGATTCACCTCCTTTCACCCATTCTCTTTAAATAAACTGCCACCTATAATTATTAATTATTCCCTCCCATGGAAAACATGCATATATAAAAAGAAAGTCCCTTAGCCTTTTTCCTCACACAACACACCAAAATCAAAGGAAACTCACTCTCAAATCTCAACTCTCAAGTAGCTTGATAGCAATAGCATTCTTATTTTATCTCATCACACTCACTTCACAATTACTAAAAATGATGGTTAAGGTTAAAGGCTTCTCTATCTCACTAGTACTAATTGTGATGATTACCTTGTTGATCTCTATCACGACCCTCACAGCATCAGCTTAAAAACTCTCCCTCGTTCAAAAACCTCCACTACCCTCTCTTCCAACCACCTCAAGGAAGGAACACAATTCCCCTTGTACCCACATCACCTGCAGGTGCCACTACAAGAAAAAACTCTATTTTCGAAGGAATATTTAACACAAAATATATTCCGTCGGAAATTTTTGTAAAATATAAAAAAATGACTAAACTCGTGACTTAGTTTTGTTGGAGTAAAATATAATAAAAAGGGAGACAAGGGTAAAGGGGAGTCAATCAATAATAGGTGTGCCAAAGGTTTTACAGAAAGGGGCAAGCTTGCCCGTGCAGTGACAATCTCGCACTACCCCGTCTTCATCGAGCATGATCGGTTTGGCCAAAACTGGAACCAGATATGGGAAGCATGTCTCAGCCTGCACTGTCTTCGTCCATCTCGAGCCCACCGTCATCGACGAAGTCCACTGTGCCACCGATTAGCTCTTCCAACCCGAAAAACTCATCTCTGGCAAATAAGATGTCGCCGACAACTTTGCCAGAGACCACTTCACTGGTTCTTCGCACCTTCTTACACTCACATTCATACTCTATTTTCAATTTCAATTTCTCTTAGCTGATTTTCATTTCTGTTTTCCCCCTTTCTTTCTAGCTAGAATTAGTGGCGATCGTGAGGCCTTTTCAGCTGCACCCATCATAGAAGGTGTATGTTTGTCTCGAACCAACGCGCGTTCATCATGATCCTGAGGTTTTACACTTTTCACTTTCACCCTTTGTGATACTATGTATTAAGTTCTTGCCTATATTTTGTATTTTTTTAAAATTATTCACACTACTAGAAAGACCTTTTTTAACGACAGCGAATCAACGACGGTCATACAAGACCTGTCTTAAAAAAAAGAATGATGGCATTTTTGTAATTATTCGAAATCGTTAATGACGGTCCTAAGAGAGAACCGTATTTAATATTAGTTAGACAAGTTGGACAAGGACGCTTTCTCTCTGAAACCGTCGTGGTTTTGTTGTGTAGAAATTAAAAGGTCGCTCTGAAACACTACACAACACTGTCGCTCCAAAGCCTTGTTGCCCTAAAATCACCACTGCTGCACCCAACTCCAAGCTGTGAACCCTTTAGTACCTCAAAGAAACTGGGCTCTCTCTGCTCCGGTGACTCGAAGCTCTGATTCTTTGTGTGCGAGCGAAGGTGGGGCTCAAAAGCCGACCATCTCCTTCAAGAACCTCTACGACACCTTCCACTGTTGGGAGAATCTCGTTGCCTTCTGGCTCCAAAGCGAAATCGATCACAGAACCGGAATCCTGTTTTTGCTCTTCTTAGAGTGGGGCCCATCGTTCATCTCAGCTTCTAGGGTTCTCCTTCCAACTCTGATTTGAACACCTACGGTGTCACCAAAACCCCATTCTTCTGGATGAGCCTCTCCGAGGAGGGACATGTGGTCAGTTTTCTCGAGAATCAGAGCGAATTGGTGGTTGTGGATGTTTACTTGCGAAGACGCACATTTGTTGTGGAGGAGAAGCGGGTTAGGGGGTGATGACGATGTCGTGGTGGTGGAGAGCGGATAGTCGCAGAAGAGACTGATGGCAGAGATTTACCAGTATTTCGTGAACCCACGAAGCCCCGATTGTGATCGGTCCAGGAGGCAGAGGCAACACAAAAAGGAGATGCTCTCCGAGAGGAAGTGGGAGCCTAAGCATTTTGCAAGCATTAGGTGGTTCTACACAAACTGATGAACAGATTACTGAAGGAATTGATGCCAGCAACCTCACTGCAATCATCACAGGTCTGTTTTTTGAACTTTGAATTATTATTATTCCTTGCTTTTGACTTGGTTTCATAATACACACAAGTCTTCGGTAAATACATTTTATTTGTTTCCACAGATTCTAAGAGACGAGGCAGTGGCAAGGCTTTATGAGCTTGGAAAGGTACTTAATCTAAACTCAACTTTACTTTGTTTGATAATTTTTCATTTATAATAATATTTCTATTCATAGTCAAAATAGTACATATGAATCTCTGTTCTTGACCTCAATGGTCCAGATCCTCATAGGAAAATGCACATAACTTCAATGTTTGCAAGTTTTAAAGCATAACATTGAATGAATATGCAACATTCTGTAATCTAAATTGTTTTATTTTATTACATTCACTGTGCTGATTATTCTCATTTAGTGGCTGGTGGACCATGAATTGTTTATTGTTCTTGGAAGGTAATGTTGTCTTTTGGATATAATACAGGTCAATGATGCTAGTGGTTATTTGGAAAGGACATTCTTAAATCCTGCATCCATGAGGGAAATCGATCTTATTCGTAAATGGATGGAGGATGCTGGTTTGAGAACGTTAGCCTTCTAACTTGTTCAACTCTGAATAATTTTTCTGAGGACTTGACTGATGCTTTTGTTGTTATTTCCAGATGGGTGGACCAAATGGGAAATGTACATGGTCGCGTTGATGGTGCTAATGCAAATGCTGAAGCTTTATTGATTGGATCTCACACGGTGAGGCATTTATTCCTGGAATTTATGTAAAAACAAAATTGAAGCTTTCCTTGACAATAGTGATGATCCATTCTAATGATGGATACTAGGACACTGTTGTTGATGTTGGGATGTTTGATGGATCACTAGCAATTGTCTCTGCAATATCTGCCTTGAAGGCTATGCATGTCAATGGAAAGCTACAAAAGCTAAAGCCCCCCATTGAGGTTAGTCAAGTAACTGATATAATTTTGCAATAAAAGAGTATTGGTTTGTGCTCACGCGAGGCTGTTATCTATGATTTATCTAAACAAATTTCCAGTTTATATATTCAGTGTACAAACCAATCTACAAGAATGAAGTGCTTAATACTGCAAAGGTTTGCCTAATGAACTTCCCAATCAAAATACATGGTTCAATGATTTAAATTACTTCAAATGCATTTGATATTTTCTTTTATTTTCTAGTCCAAAAAGTAGCATAACCTGTAGTTATTTATGGTATGCCTCATTAATTCTGCATGTATGATTTCAAGCTTTACAAGTGAATCTTTAAAAGGCTGATTCATATCTTTTGGAGTTGGGTTAGTTAACCTATCGGTATTTCAAAGGCTGATTCATTCTCAAAATTTGGATTACTAGAGCAAATAATGCAACTGCTTATAAAAGTGATTACTTGTGGTACTCGTGAAGGTATATAGTATACCTTCAAGGTTGAGAAAGCTTTCTTCTTACCTCCAATTTGCTGCCCCATGGTACCACTTCATTTTTTTTTTCTACACCATTGATTTTGAAGACGATGCTGGTTCTGAAACTATCCTTCACATTGATTCCCTTGGTCATGCCCTTCATGCTTTCATAAATGGGAAGCTTGTAGGTAAATAAAATAATTAAAATAAGGAGAAGAAAGTCTTACTTTTGAGCATACTGAATATTTTATTGCACCCATCAAATTTGGCATTTTCTCACAAATGTGACTTGCATGTAAACTGAATATATCACATTATTATGTAGAATATTGGGATTCTTATTATGTTTGGAGCCTTGTCATGTTAGTGAGCTTGTTGGGCTGGTCTTGCACATATACCCTATAATTTTAATGCTTCCAAACAAACAGTAGCTAAACAGGTCTTTATTGGCATAATTTAATCTAATTATATTATGTTACAAGAAACATACAGTGGTTTGCTCATATGAATTGAATATTTGCTAGTCATGTACATTATTTAATTGCAGGTTTTGTCAAACTTGAACTCAACCCTGTCCTGTTTACTTAGAAGAAAAATGCTGGTTTCTTCCCTTCTTTCCTTAATATTCTTGTGATATCAAGCATCTTGGAATTGTTTACTTATTCTTGTGATATCAACATCTAACTCTTTTACTTTATCCTTCATTTTGATAACAGTGAGTAATTACACATGAAAAGATTAGGAAAAAAAGGTTAAGAAAGTCTAATATGATTATGTCCTTAAAGTACCAATGAATTTCATTTGAAGATTCCTATTGTATCTATAGGCTGGTTTATTTGAAAGATAATCATGAATTAGCATTATTATAATTTTATCTTTCTTAAGCTAGGATCTTAAGTAATATACTTTTCTACTTCTGATTGTTTCTTACTTTTTGCTTCAGTTTGCCTGAGAACCATATGAACAGGGAAAAAACTATTTTCATAATTGACAATCTGCTATTACTGTTTGCAAGTTCAAGGAATGGGAATTTGATAAAGGTTGGGGCAACATTGCAGGAAGAGTTAAAGAGACAATGAAATTGCTCTCTGAGGTACTAGAATCAGCATATCCAGTGAAATTGGAATCACTTTTAAGCAAGCTTCCAAATATGTTCAACATAGTTATTCTCTCCATTCATGGATACTTTGGCCAAGCAGATGTCCTTGGATTGCCAGACACTGGAGGCCAAGTGGGAGTTCCTCCTCTTCAATGATTGGATATAAGAAAAAGTTAAAGGTGAGGTCACTATTTGGTTCAGAATAAGGATTTTTCAATTTTCTTTTATTTATGCCTTTGAAATTAGAATCACACTGACATTATTCACAAACAGCTATTTAGTGATTGGTTGCCTAGGTAAATAATCGAGCCTTTAGTGATGATCATGTACCACTACTTGTTTTAGGTCCTACTAGTCTATTTAGAATAAAAGTTTTATTTTATTCATATAATGTTTATGCACAGTTTGCTTTGTTGCCTAATCACACTCTCATAGGGAATCAAATTCATTGATATGATCATATGAAAAAGAAAAACTATCATTCAAGTTATCAAGAGATGGATATATATGATGAAAGTGGATAATTTACTCTTCACATAATGATGTTGAATGTGTTTTAGGGGATGGGAATTCCTGTGGTAAATTGGCCTTGTACACAGCACTAGGAGGAGTTCGACCATCAGCAATAAGCACTTTAAATATTTTCTTATATTCTCATTGTTATATCATTATATGTCTCCTTCCTGTTTTTGGTTTGGAACATTGAGATTGAGTAATAGTGTAATTATTTGATTTCTTTCCATATGCCTTCAAGGCAACTGCTTTCTAGATTACTTATTTTTTCCGTTAACCTTATATATAAATAACTTGTTGTTCACCATTTTATCTTTTCCACTTTGATGAGTTGTTGTTAACCACATTTCATAAGCCCCAGAACTACACATGGAGATCCATAAAAATGGGCTTGGTCTGATGAGTAAGGCGGGATCCTCTGCTACTTCAAAAGAAAAGGTTGTATATATTGAAATTTCATTGCATTTAATTAAATTTTAGTCATGTACGTACTTACAAATACTAATTGATCACTATAAATCTACTTCAACCTGTTGTGTCAATTTAACGGAAGTGGCATGAAGTTCTTGTTCTGTGGATACAACCTTGGTTAGGGCCATTATGCCTAGAATTTTGTGGGTACAAAGCTTCTCATGTTAAGGGTACAAAGCTTCCCATTAGAGATTGCATCTTCAACAATTTTTTTACGGTTAGTGTGAACTGTGAAGTAATGCAAACTACACACGACCATGTATATTAAGAAAGTCTTTCTTTGCCTTATCATTTGGAATAGCATTTGGCACACTTTTGAGTTGTGTTGGAGGTACTTCATGTTCTTGTCTTAGGATTTTGCTAATATTTTACCTTGGGATACACTACCTTGCCTATGACATTTCTATCTGTAAAGCTTGTTTGCATTTTGAGTTAACTGTAGATATAATTTAATTTTATCTAAAAAATAATTTAGATTGATGTCAGTTTAATGGGTTTACAAACAAGGGGATGTCAAAGCTAGGCTTGCCATTAGTGATAGGAACTCATCTTTTGTGCACATATATGATGCACGAGCTGGTTCAAAAGATCCCATCATCTCCAAAGAGGTTCTAATTCTAAACTAACTTAATATAACTGACTCTTCAAAATGCATTAACATTCTTTTTTGGTAATATTTTCCACAATTTAAATGGATAATTCTATCATTCCTTGCTCCTTTATTCAGATACATGTGGGTCCTATTAAAGTTATGAAGTACAATCCTGTATGTGATTCTGTACTTTCAGCAGATGCAAAGGGGATTTAATTTTTATACATTTTTAATATAAAATTTTAATAAATGATATTATAAAAATATTATTATAAAAATAATATTTTGAATACATAGTAATCCATAATAAATGATGCATAATTTTTTTCAGATTATTAATATATTTTACTCTAATATATTATATTTTTATTATTAATATATTCTTTTGTACAAATTGCATAACCTTTGATTATTAACTTCCTGGCAGACAAATTTCATCTTCACTCTTTTGAATTTTATGGGTTAATATTTACTATTATTTGGCTAAAATAGTGAATGATTAGTTGGTAGCGGTGTGTAGCAGGAAGCATGATTAATGCACCAAAAATATATTATTTTATATTCACCAAAAGATATAAAGCATATCTATATTATTTTAAAATCTCTATTTACTTTCTCTTTTAAAATTTTTTTGATTGCTTTGAATACTACTACCTCTAGGCCTAATTATAAGAAACATATATAGCGCACTTTCAAATGCAGTTTGGAGTTTTTTTTTGCTTGCACTCTTATTTGTGAGTGTGCAGTGGAGTATTTTGGTTTTTTATGAACAAATCCTTCACGGTTCTTTAGATGGGACTTTTGGTCATTTTTAATTATTTCTGGACTTTTTATTTTTTATGAACAAACACTTTTCTTTGCGTGTTTAGTTTGTCATTGGCAGGATGGCCTAATGGACACTACTACAAAAGAGTGATTCTACGACATTGCATTAAAGTCGGTTTCTAAAAAACTGTTTTCTTAAAAATTTGGTCTTTACTCAAGGTATTCATGCCAGCTTCTTAACTTCTTTTGTGCAAGCACCAACCTAGAGTGTATGAAATGGACTTGATATATTTCATGAGAACTTTTAATGGTATGGTTGGATTTATAAAATTAGTGGTTGTAAAAAGTTATTAAAAGGTTTAATTTTGCTAAATTTGACACTTAGCGTAAATTGAATTCGATCTTGTCCCATTACAATTGTATATCTATTGAATATGCTAATATTTATTGCTAATTTCAGTCCCTGCTATGTAAATTCTCTCTTCTATATAATTGATACATGAACATTCTCTTCTATATAATTTTCCTTTTTTTTTTTTTTTGTGAACTTTGCCTAACTTTCATAAATAGCAATATGGACAGTAAATGGTAATATGGTATACATATATGATATAACTACAAGAAAACTACTCTCAGATTCTTTATTCATATTTATTTTTATTATACTTATAGTAATTTAAGAATTCATATTTGGATCTAGAAGCATACCATGCATTTATCTAATAGCTAGCGATGCACATTACATTTATTCATTTACATGGGTTTCTAGCTAACTCATTAAATTTTAGTAGTTTTATTCCTTCTCAACTTTGAATCTGTAACAAGATGCATATGGGCTGGAGAAGCTTGCAACAGAAGAGTTATGCAAGCATTATACACTACTACAGGCGACACATACGATGACGGTTCTAGAACCGTCTTTGTTGCGGGTGTCGTTATAAGTTAGAACTTTCGACGACGGTTGTAAAAACCGTCGTATTTTTTTTTTGCAAAACATACAATTGTATGTGCACATACAAAGACGATTTTGGGAACAACCGTCTTCGTATCTCCTGTTGAGTTTTTTTTTTATTTTTTTAAATAGAAGATAAGAAGACGGTTTCTACCAAAACCGTCTTTGTAGGTGAGCATATGAAGACGATTTTTTGAAGAGCCATCTTTGTTTCCCTATTTTGTTTTTTTAAAAGAAGTTAAGAAGACGGTTACTCCAAAAATCGTCCGAAGACGATTTATGTAATAACCGTTTTTGTTTCCCTATTTTGTTAATTTTTTTTTGTAATAGAAGATAAGAAGACGGTTTCTACCAAAACTGTCTTTGTATGTGCACATACAAAGACAGTTTTTGGAAGAACCGTCTTTGATTCCCTATTTTGTTTTTTTCCGTAAAAGAAGATAAGAAGACGGTTTCTACCAAAACCGTCTTTGTAGGTGAACATACGAAGATGGTTTTTGGAAGAACCGTCTTTGTTTCCCTATTTTGTTAATTTTTTTTTTTGTAAAAAAAGATATGAAGACGGTTTTTCCCAAAACCGTCTTTGTATGTCTACATACAAAGACGGTTTTGGCTAAAATCGTCTTTGTATCTCCTTTCTTTTTTTTTTTGAAATTGCTTTCTATATATACTACCAAATGAATTTACAAAAAAAACACCACATTGAAGGAATTTTATTCTATAAAATAAATAACAAAGCAAATTGTTAGTACATTAAAATTTGAAATTCAGTTCAACACTGTAAATTTAATTTAACACAAAATTATATAAAATACCATGGAACATTATATTAAATGTAAATGAATTTATATAACATAATTAAAACAAACATCCTACTCTATAGCCTGTAACATAATCTAAAATTTGGTTGTAAGCTCTTTTTCTTCCCCAATCTCCAATGACCAAGAAGCTAAGTGACTCATCTTGTTTAGGTGCTTGTTCAAACCTCTCAAGCATTGCAGAGGAGACAACCAAACACAAGGTAAGGCTAATAGGAAAGTGTTACTACTTCATAGACCAAGAAAAAAGGTTTGTATTAAAATAATCATGATTATAATAAATAATTATTTTCACAGCAAGCAGGACAAAAAAAAATAGAATATATCATATATATATATATATATATATATATATCATAATATACACATAAACAATTGGCACATGAAAGGGTGAGATAGATGGCTCTTACATTAATAAATGGATTGTGCATGTGATGATGGCATCCCAGGGTCAGATTTCAAGGTTGAAGGTCGTTCCTAATTTAGTATATATATGAGCAAAACAGAAAGCATAGCATTCAGAACCGTCCTTGCTGTAAACCATAAGGCTTCTGCATCATGCATCCAGAGAATGAAACAAGCAAAGAGGGCAGTTACTATCCACTTGATGTGTAAACAAAAAAAAAAACAGGAGAAAGAAAGACAATGATAAGAATCTCTTAAATTTTACAATTTACTCACAACTATCAAATAAAGTATTTTAAATGAATAAAAACAAGATACACTTGTGGTGCAAATTGCATTTATCATTCATGAAAATGACATGATTTGTTAGCTTAGGTTATCAGCAGCCAGAACTGGCAGAATAGAGATTGAAGAAGTGGGAGAATAGTAGAATATGGTCACCATTTGGCGTTGTGAATAATTCAAAACAGAGCCTAGATTTATTACAAGTTTACAACCACACTACTAAGGGAATGAAATAGAGAAAAATTATATCGATAATTGTTTTAAACTATAATAATAGGAAAAAATAAAAGTGTAGATTGGACGACTAATTTAGATTCATAACATTCTGGATTTCATTATAAGTCCCTCCTCTCCTCATTGAGACCACTTAATGTAATTAGGCCAAGAACACCAGCATTCCATCTTTCAAAATGTGGCCCAACATTCTGGATGTCAATACAAGAAATAGATGACTATATATAGTCATGTGTGTGGACGTGTCTTTTTATCCCTTTGAGAATAACAATAATTTTATATATCAAGTCAAAATAACACTTAAGGGCTACACTAATGAGAATACAGGCCAGATTTTATCTTATCATTCAATCATATATAAATGATTATATATTATAATTTATATTCGTTTACAATAATTACTTTAAGAATAATATTTACTACAATATTCTTAATGCATAAAATTAAATTGAAGTAGCCACCACAGAAGCTACCAGCTATGGCTGCCACCACAAAAGTAGCCACCACGTTATTTCAAATGCTATTTATAGAGTACTAGTGGTGTTTACTAGAAGGCCAATTATTAGTGTAATGGAAAGGACTATTTGGATTTGAATGTGGTGGAAGTGGTTATGAATGAAAAATTATGAGTGTGTAATGTATAGAGGAAAAGAGAGAGATGTTATTGGTTTTGTTGACTTGGATAGCTGAAGTGGGATCATGACACCTAACGAGGGATAATATCCAAGAGTTGTTCAATCAATTTGGCTTCTCACTTTCTAACGAATTGTTAATATGTTATGTATATAATTTTCCTTGTAGCATGAATTAATTGGTAAAAAATTATTTCCATTGAATTTTGATTTTGAGTCATGTAGATATGATAAATGTTCAAGAGAAAATTTACTGTGTAAAATAATCTATCTTAATTTAAATAAGACTTTCTTTAATAAAAAATACATATGATGACTTAAATAATAAAAAATATTATGTATTAATGTATATATGTGGCTCTATGAGGTTATAAAATATTGGCTTTCAATTTGCAAAACATCAAATCGAATTGGCTGTTGTCTAATCTTTTGTAGTTATATATAAGTAATCTTCTCTGCAGTTAATTGTTTCATGAATCAACAAAATATTACTAGCTTGCTATAGCCTATAGGTCTGTTCTAGATAAACATCATTGTTTTTTTAATTAATGTGAGAATAACAAATATCTATTTATCCAATCATATCCTGTAAGTCAAACGCATATACGCACTAATAATATTTTTGGCTCCAACTTTTTGTTGTAAAAAAATTGTAACTACAGGAAAAGTTGTCCCCATACAAAGTCAGGAAAAGCTAATTAGCTAATTAATTTCTACAAAGATGAAATTATTACTGTATATGTTACCCATCAAGTGATCGTTCTGAAACCAGAAGTACCATAACCACCACCATCATTAGTGGCTGCAAGAGATTAAATATTAAAGGGAAATAAAAACGCAGAGTACAAGAATGCATGATCACCTGAACAAATGTTTTAAGAATTATCTGGTATGTGAAAACGGAAGGTTCAGGACCTCATTTCTGCATCCTTCGGAATATTGCTTCAGCATATTCTTATATCTGCCTCCTTTTCCATAAGCTTCCATAATTGCAGTCTAAGACACCACATTTGTCAGTGTGAAGAAAGACAAATAAGATGAATTACCTGAAGAAGCTGCAGGTTTGTCAGTGTTCTAACAGTCCGATACATCTGCAATGACCAAAAAAAGACAGATAACATGAATATAATACCAAGAAATATCAAGTTATCAACGCAAACAAAATCCAGCCTAACAGAGAACCTTGGGACATAGTCATCATGCATACATGGATAAAATTATAATTTTAGGGAAAAAATGATATGTTTTCTCCAATTTGTCAATATATCTTTTTGAACCATTTGAATGTAATTTTGAACAGTTGAATGTGTGCCATAATTTATATAAAATTGATTACTAGATATAAGCAAACGGGCACTAAAATTCACAACGTGAAATTGTGACTAATGTAATGGCAATTTTTTTTTATAAGTAATAGGGATTATAAGAAACTAAGCATCTAAGAAATGATGGCAAAACATGGAAGGACAAGTACCTCTATGTATTCCATATCATAAACTGAGGGCCTCATGGGAACAAAACATTTACTTGGAAAAAACAACTAATAACTTACATTTTTAGGACCTGTCTTTCGATTTCTCGAGAAGGAGAAGTTGATCATGTTGAGCATCACAATTGTAAAGTTCAAACAATTGTCTATAAATTTATAACTTCTCACCATACCGTCTTAATTTCGTTTCCTGTGTGATATTTTGGGTATGTATAGTGTGCTCTTTTCATGAAAGCAACCAAGTATAACAAAAGAAAGGAATTGTAAAAATAACAAAAGTATGTGATGTTTGTCTAAGTTAACATATTACCAAACCATTTCAGGAGGTAGAGAAGTAAATCAAGTATCCATACTTTTAAGAGACCATATTTATGTGTCTGCTCAAACACATACTAACTCATAAACGTAGCAAGGGAGAAAAATATACTTTTTTAAAATCTTGATTAGTATGAAGAGCATCAGTTTAGAAGGAACTAAGAGTGTCAATTTAATTAGCAAAGGAAAGCAAAATGAAGATAAGAAGATATTGTTGAAAAGCAATGAAACCTTAATTGGTAAAACAAAACCTACAGTGCGAATTTCCCGCTGTTTCCCTTTAAGAAGAAGGATTTTTTTTTTTCTTTCCTGACTCAGAAGTCACTCAAATTCCAGAAAAGGGACCTTCAATACCATGCACTGCATATTCATCAATTACAAATAAGAAATTTAAAACACTTATCAGCTAAAATATATAAATATCAATTACAAACTTAAGCAAATCTTAAAAATGTATGAAAATTAAAAATGAATGATTGGATGCCCTGCTAATCTTAGTTCTAAGTTATTGTTTCTCTCAAAAATTGGGTTGGTTCAAACCAGCATTTTCAAAAATCAGATCCACTAACATTTAGAGAGAGAGACAATTACCGTAGGGGATCCAGATCCTTCAATATAATAGATATGATATTAAAAAAGGAAAGAGTACAATACTAACCAATATTGAGCTCTCTTCTAAATATGCTTTAGGATAGGCATTTTTGTTTTAGCCCCCTACTATGTTCTGCTCATAACTGGTTGTTTCAATGGTTATAGAGGGATAATAGGGTAGCCAAGCTGTACTTGAGTTATGATTATGGGTTAGAAGATACAATTTAGGAACTAAATCATAAGCAATGAGCAAATATGATTATGGGTTAGAAGATACTGCAACGACAAAAGCTAAGGTCGTGTTACACCATACTGCAGAGACAAATATGATTATGGAAATGTCACTTGGCATTATGTTCATGCAGTGAAAGTTGATAATAAAAAATTAGACATGTAGATGCAAAATAACTAATAAAGCACAATGAATTACAAGTTTCAATTTCACAAATTCCTTTTCAACTAATTGATCGTCTCGTTGGGGGACCACAATAAAGGCTGACTTGTCTTTTGACTGTTTGCGAGCAACACCCTTGGCATTGTCCTTCTGAACATACTAACAATCAAAACCAATATTCATTAAGTTACACAACCCACTGCTCTTTTTGCAAGCATAAGCAAAACAACTATATCCATATATCAACAAAAGAAGAAGTCAGACTACTCGGGCATAAGCCAAAGACCAAACATCTTCATAATTATTAGCTTTAGAAAAAAGGAAGTCAAAATGGGGAGAAAATGTTAAGAAGACAATAACTTTTTATATTGAAGGATACCTAATTGATTTGTAGTTGCAAACAAATTGGTTTTAGGGATCAATAAGTTTCCTTGAAGTTCTTAGCTCGGCCACTCATTAGATCAATACTGTTACTAAACATTAAAAAGCGAACAAGGGCAGATTAGGAGGCAATAAGCCAATAACGACATAGTTTACCTTGGCTCTTGGCTTTCTTTTATGAACAGAAAAATTAAAGTTTATATGAGAATGAAGTCAAAGCTGCAAAATGTCTCAAGTGATTACACATCCACAACAGCAATAACAGTACATAAGCATTTATTTACAAAGATCTACCTTTTACTTCTCAGATCCTCGTTTAGTATTGCCTGAGCCAGGCTTGCCAGCCAAAAAGGTGGTGCCTTTGAAGGAGATTGGCATGGTGAAGAAGGAGGAGTCCACGTCGACAACATCGGTGAAAGGTGGAATTCAAGTTTGAGTTCAGATTATGTTCTTCTTCCTCAGCGACGTCGTTTCGTGATTCAGCAGCGTCGCCTGTGGAACCACCTTTCAAACCCTTCCTAACGCCAAGTCCAGATCGAGATTTTTGTCCTCTTCATCCAAAACCATAACTTGCTCCTTGCCCTACCGATATTCCTATACCCTTTCTCTTAGCCCTCTTCCTCGAACCTGGTTGAGGCCCTTGTCTAGACGAAACCAAATGCTAACGTTGGGTGTTGTCACAGGGGCAGATAGAGAGGCAACCTTGTTAACCACGGAAATGAGGGGTCTAGCTTGCTGAATCTTCTTCTGGCATGGTTTTGCAACCAAGATTTTCACCGTTCCCTATAATGTCTTGATGAGAACAGACTAGGGAGTTTGAAGAGGGAAAACATAATGAATATCTTGAAAGGAGAAGCTAGCCGCAAAGGCAACCAAGAAACTGGAAACAGCCGCGAAGGAAGCCATAATAAGGAAAATCATCTTCTTGTGAACCTTAGAGGTTGTTTCAAAGAGTGAGAAGATGAGTGAGAATACAAAAAAAGTGAGAGAGTACCGGAAAAATCAAATATTTAAAAAAGCGAATGGTAGTTTCTAAGACGGTTTTTGAAAAACCGTCTTAGAATGATTATATTTATTTACGAAAATGCCACCGCATTTCTTTCTAAGACGGTTTTTTAATAACCGATGTTAAATGGGCGTCGTAAAAGGCCCTTTATGTAGTAGTGATAACAAGGATTTTGGAATTGAGTGCTGCATTGGGAGATTCCATAACATATATGGTCCTTATGGAGATAAACTGGTGGAATTTAATTTTTATAAGTTCTTAGTATAAGTCCTATTCTGGTTAGGAATACCAAGCCTATTCTGGTTAGTATAAACATTGTTGTTATTGCTCACTATTGTAGTGTGTTATTTATTTCTTACCTTGTCTGATATCTCTGCTTGTGAGTACTCAGTTATAGTAGGTAATATTGTATCTTTTACTTTATGAAGCTCACTATAAATTGTGTTTGAGCAGCCTTAAACGCATCAATACCTTCTTCGAAAGTACCAGGGAACAAGTCCACATGGACGCCATAACCCTCGAGATCAACGCCACCAGCTTGTACTACCTCTACTTCATGTTCTGCTACCCTTCCCTTAAGGGCACCACCATTTAGGGAAGGACCGAGTTGGTGAAACCCTAATGGCTACTTACCTGGAAAAATGGCCCCTCTTATGACCCTCTATGGGTTCATGTTATTTAGCCAAACAAAAGCTACTTACTCTGGCTATACTTGTTACACTAGTATTGTAGATTTTGTGCTTGCGGACATTGAATCTGTTGGGTAAGTTTGTTGTGTTCATGTCTTGTATGCCTATTTATCCATATTTACTGGCCTTTTTTTTGTCACTACTACCTTTATCATGTTGAAAAGCTTACTTGAGATGACTCAGTCTGTAACTGTCTTTAATTGATTCAGATTAATGAGAAGTTAGTTTCAGTTCTCTCTCAAACTCTAATATATTGGGATTTTAGTCCTTCAATTTGTTTCATATTTTAGGAAAAGGGAATATTTTATTGATTTTTAGTTTCTTGTCATTTCTTTTGCTTTTGTCCTCTGCTGTTGTTCCTTGTTTAAAACATAGTGCCAAGGAGCAATTCCAGGCATGCTAATCCTTACTTCACTCTTATTTAATACATAACTCTTATATGAGAAAATTATTGTTCCTCTCTGTTTTTAGAGGATGCATTATCCCCTTCCTTATATGTTGTTTCCATGGAAATTTTTGTATAAAAGAAAAAGAACTTAATACTGCTTTGTTTTAACAATAACATGATTATCTGTTTCCAAGTTAGACTTTTGGTATATTAGATTTTGGCAATTGTTTCAACTGTTTTTCATAGTAACAAAAACTTAATTGTACAATTGTTGTTCCTGAATTTAATATGGTTCAGTTGTTTTTGCAACCAGAACTTGACAGTTGATAGTACAGTTCTAATTCTTATGTTTAACATGTTCATTAAGGTAAAATAAATACTTATTATATATATATATATATGGTCATTTAAGTGGGCCAATTGATTAACAAAGATCTTATTAAAGGAGAATGATCACCAGTTGCTTGTGCTTACTATAATAACACTAGCTGCTAGATGATATAGGTCACCAAGAAATAAACTTTTTGATAGTGGCAGTGACTCATCTAATTCATCTATCAGATTTGTATTTGTAAATTGTCTTTCACAGTTTAACTAATATGCTCTCTGTCTATGACCAGAGACTATATGGTTTTGCCATATGCTTTGTCGTTAGATTAACTTGTACGCTATTGGTAAGTTTGACATTATGATTTTTCTCTTTAGATAAGTGAAGCTCATATGCTAGTTCTTCAGTTCAGTGTAGAATATTAATGTTAAGCTGTCTTGAATCTTTCTTTAAATATGACCACACCCAATACTAATAGATAGCCCAATGGCTCCTACACTACCAGTGTGGGCTCATGTATGCACCTTATATCCATGTGAATGTGATTTGTTGAGAATGTTTCTATGTCTAGTGTGATTATAATTTATAACCTATGATGACCAATGAAGTCACAACACAAGGCAGCAACCTTGCTGTTGTGATTTTGTTCATCATTAGATTGCATTATTGTGATTTTTTAAAAAATTATCCAACAATTATTGATACTACCAACTAGACGTTGATGCCACAAAATTCTTCCTTTAGACCCCCGAGGCCATGATATTATTGTTGATGTGCTTCAAACAAATAAACCTTATTCTATGTGGGAGAGTCTAGGCCTCTTGAAAGAACTAGGAAACTTTGCTTGGCAGTTTTGCTTGGCAATTTTAAACCCTGCAAAATGGAGTCACTGTTAATGCTCTATTTGCCAATTCGATGAATGGTTTTGTAAACAATTTTAGCATGTTTGGGTTAGTCTTTGATATTTCTTATTCAATTCAACAAGAACATGAAGTTTATGCATCTCTTTTAGAAATGGTGGTAGTGCACCACACTCTATATAATTGAGAACCGTGACAAAGGACATCTATGTTGCTGCTTGTGCATTTAGTTTTACTTTAGTTTCACGAATCCAAATAAGAAAACAAAAGTACTCTAGACTCTAGTTAGTGGTTATCTTTGTATGAATGAAGTTTTCAACATTGGTTCAGACTTCAGACTATCAGACTCAGAGCTATAGAGAGGTAGCATGTATAGCTTCATTGCTTCACCAATATCCCAATTCCCATACCAATGTATTGTCCTGTACATGTCTTCAAAGAAGCTAGTGTTTGGAAACTAACTTTTAATGTGATAAACTAGTTTTAGCTTAGCTTACTTTAAATGTAATGTCATCGACACTACACTAGTAGTCTATGACAGCTGAAAATAATTAAAAGCACTGCTTGTGCATGTGGCTACTATAGGGTCAAACGTTTTGGTGGCCTCTTGCTAGCCCTTAATTTAAAGCTTGTTTGTTATAGTATAATTCTCATTTACAATATATAATATCTGGGTGGTTAAATTTGCAGACTGTTCAAATTTGAGTGGTGTTGGTGTTTGTTGGGGAGGCTAGAGCACTACAGGGTTATTCATCTGCATTGAGGATTGCACATATGATTGGGTACAAGACTAGATTTTCGAAGGGAATGGGATTAGAGGCCACTTTGTTGTTTTCTGTTGCTATGCTCTTTTGCTTTGGTATGGAGGCTACTTGGTTCGACACCACTACATCAATGGAGGACTTACCATTGGCACCATGTTTTTTGTTATGATAGGTGGATTATAAGTACTGGGTGTGCTCACTTACATGACAAGTATTTATAATTATATATATATATGCTAAGTGTTTTATTTTTATGTTTCTAGCATTAGTTTATATGTTGATGATAGTACCTTGTTATGCGGAATTTTAACTATTGTTATATTTCATGCATTCATTGTCATCTTTATTTATTTATTATTATTAAACCATAAAATTTATGAAGCCGTTTTGGTTTTAATGAAGTAAATGCTCCTAACTTTATCACTAAATGTATCATTATAAGGGATGTGATATAAAAAAAATCCCAAGTGCACCATTTTTTTGTGATTTTTATCCATTTTAAAAAAAATAATACATACAAAGACGATTTTGCCTCAAAATCGTCTTTGTATGTATCATTTTTTGTTTTTTTTTTTGTTTTTTTAAATGGATTCAAAGACAGTTTTTAAGCAAAATCGTCTTTGTATGTCCACATATAAAGAAGGTTTTGCCTAAAAATCGTCTTTGTATGTTTTGTTTTTTGTTTTGTTTTTTATTTTTTATTTTTTTAAAAGGAAACAAAGACAGTTTTTAGGCAAAACCGTCTTTGTATGTTCATACAAAACCGAACATACAAAGACGGTTTTGCCTAAAAATCGTCTTTGTATGTATTATTTTTTTTAATTATTTTTTAAAAAAGGATACAAAGACGGTTCTAAAAATCGTCTTTTAATGTATTAAACGGTTTTGCTTAAAAGTCGTCTTTGTATGTTTTTTTTTTTTTACTTTTTTAAAAAAAGATACAAAGAAAAAAAGATACAAAGACGGTTTTTAGGCAAACCTTCTTTGTATGTATTGTTTTTTTTTTTTTTTTAAAAAATTTTAAAAAGGATACGAAGATGGTTTTTAAGGAAAAATCGTCTTCGTATGTCAACATATAAAGATGGTTTTTCCCTAAACCCTAAAAACCGTCTTCGTAGGTCTTCAAAAAAAAAAAATCAACAATGATGGTTTTTTGAACCGTCGTCGAAAGTGTTGATTTTCAATGACACGTGCAACAACGGCGATTCTACAACCGTCGTCGTATGCGATTTAGAACCGTCGTCGAATACATCGCCTGTAGTAGTGTTATATTGGGGTAAATGTTCAATTTTTCATTATGTCATTTTTTTTTGTATCTTTGACCACTTTCATCTTTGGTTAACAAGGGGCCAGCAAGTGCTTTGTGCTGCTGTTTGGCATTTACTTTTAAATTGTATATATAGTTTTCGAATCTGTGGTTGTCTGTGAATTGGAACATGTGTTTTTAGACCTCTCAATGTGTACTAATGTTGTGTTCCTGATATTTGCATTATGTGTATTACAGTTACAATTACTACATGTATCTTTGGGTAAACCTTTCTGTTGAAAAAACTTTATATTCTTTTTGCTTTCTATGTTGCTCTGCCCATTTAAGCATCTTTAACTGTTTGTCAGAATGTCTAGATGCCATAATATGTTAGGCATACATTTTGATTTGTTGGGGGGGGGGGGGGGGGGGGATGATTGATACAAATTATACTAATCATCTACTGTAAGATTATTTAACCTTATTTTTATTTCGAGTAAGTTAGAAGACTCTAATAAAATGACCACAATATCTTACACTTATTATCACTTTTAAGTACGGCCAGTTACATATTATGCATGGTCAATGATTATAAAGAGTTAAAGACAAACTTTGTGACTATTGCAAATTCAACCACCCAAGTGATATAGATTGAACCAAGGAACTTCACTCTATTTATTCTTAATAATAATATAGAAACTAGTAACGAATGCATCAGACCTTTCTTCTAACATAATTTATATAGAAATGCTAACAACACACAATTTTATACACTCTTTTGAATATAATTTGCTTAAAGTTTTTTGGAAATAATAAAAAATATGGGTCCTAGATCTTATTTAATGACTAAAAATGTGTTAAAAGAGAAGTGTGTTTGCTGACTTTTCTTTAATTTATATAGTGACCATTCACTGTTAACCCGCCATCAACACAAATGGTCTGTCTTGTTATGTAAGACGCAGCAGGTAAGCAAAGGAATACCACCAACGAAGACACTTCCTGTATTTTCTTTAATTTATAATATTCCATAATTTCCCTTTGTTTTGAAGGATTCATATGGACATGTCTTGTTTATTGCTGTATTTTGTGATTCTCTTTGATGCTGTGGCTTACATGGTGTGCTTTCCAGCTGTGATTCTCTTTGCAAGATCCTAATCAGGCCACCAAAGAAGAAAGGGAAAACAAGTGCTGGTGAGTCAAACAAGCAAGGAAAGATGGGTGCTTTTTCCAAAAGGTTTGTGAATATCAATTAATCCATTTCTAGTTCTATAATAATAAAAATCAAAAAATAAGAATATAAAAATTTGGGTGATTGATTCTTAAATCCAAATTTTCACTTAGTTACAGACATTTTTTGGAAAAAATAATTGACTAAATCTCCTTTGGGAATTTTCCAAGGCCTTCCTTATTCAATTTCGAGCATTTTGAAATAATATGGGTCTCAAACGAATATTTGCATCAAAAGTTATTACAGTTTAAAGGAATGACTTATCTAGTGTGTTTCATTGATATGGGTACAAGTGAAGGTATGCAATGAATTTTCTAAAGGAATGGGTACGAGAGGATATTATCATAATATATTATCATGCCAAATTTCTGACCTTTTTTTACACCCATGCATTTGTTCTTCAGTGTCGGACCTGTGCTAGAAAGGCTTGGATTAGTTAGTACTCATCTTTTCCTTCACCACAATCCAAGTCAGAAGTGACAACACTCACTTGACCCAACATATCACCTGTCCAGTCGCCTTTTTTGAGTCACATTCTTCCGTTTGCACACAGTTTCCCACTAAGTCGAAATTAGCATGTATTAAAATGAATACAGTGATCATTAGCTGTAACTGTTTACATATATCTACTTTTCTGTAAATAAGCTTATGATTGCTTGTGTACACAATTTCTTACAAAGTTTAGCCATCAATAATCAGTAACCAACACCTTTGATTCTCCTTTTCCTCTTTCTTCATAACTCTCCCATCAGCATCCTCGGCTAACAGTAACAGTTCTAAGAGATTATTCTCTCCTCTCACCTATTCTTCACCTGCAGTTACACCTGCTACTCTTGCTTTTGTGCCCAGAAAGCACTTGCGCTTTTTTAAGGTTACTTGTTTAACTATCTTATCAGAATTTCTGCTAATCCTTGTATATTTTTGATTACTTTATGTTTGCAATCCACTTTGTGACGGGGTCAAACAAATCAATAAGTTAAATTGATTTCCTTTGTTAGTTCACAAGATTGGAAGGCAAGACTAAAGATCCCACCACCTGATACAAGCTAAAAAACAGAGGTATGAATCTGAAATACTGAAAACTATTATATTATGGTTGAGCTTTTTTATATTCATTCCAGTCATACAATTGCTGTATGAAATAGATATAAACCTGAAGTGATGATTCTTCTTTTTGTCTAGGCATTAAGATTAATAATACATCACACCAAACCATCCTACCATAATGACATAACAAGAAGAATCAGATTATTGTATCTTAAAAGGGAACACTGCATATTATCCATTGCAGCCGTGAAAGAACTAAGAATTCTAGTGATCCATTATCATAGCTTCAACATCTACTCTGTGAGACCCTTTAAGAATATTAGATTTGCAAAAACTGCGAGAGGAAGATAAAGTGTATAGAAGAAGCTAAGAGAAATATTTCATTAAATTAAATTGATACAATATGAAGAAATATATATATATAGTTGATGATCTGACTCAGTGCTGCTTAGTCAGAAACTAAACTACAGTCAAATGAAATTACACTGAAATGTAAATTTAAGCAGAAATTACATTGTAAACTAATAAGCTCAACTAATATCTTTAATAAACAAGAAACTCCAAGTTAATGACCATAGGTATCTAGCTAATCAGACCATTGTTAGGAAACCAAGAAGGTAACTAAAATAGAAAAATAAACCCAACTGAAGAAAACAATACTGTCTTTTTATTCAATTCTAAGAAATTCACAGGCAGAGTCAATGACTCCCAGACCGACTATGCCTTTGTTTGATTTAAAATTATGAAAGTACTTCTTCAAATTCCAATATAAAACTGCACGTTTTAATAATAATAATATTTTTTTTTAGGATTAAGGCCATTATTAGAGTAAAAATACTTTTAAACTCTCCCAACTTTAATCCAAACATTCATTATATCTCTGCTAATTCTCCAAATTGGAGTTACAGGAATCTCTTTGCACCCTCTCCCAAGCCCCACTCCCCAGTCTCCCCTGATAACTCCCTGACCACGTGACTCATTACCTTCTGCATAACAAACTGCAACTGAACAGCTCCAAACACTTGCTGCTCATCATGTGGAGGCATGACTCTCTTAGAACACTCCTGCTTGACCTGCATGTCAACTTTTATATGTAGTTCTTCAAATTTTCCATTATTACCCCCCATTATTAATACTTTTATTCTTTTAGTCATTAACCAAGTTAGTGTCTAGTTGAAGTCTTCATAGTTAAGCTCTTAATCCATTCTTTAGTCATGCATGGACGGTGTAAAAGTTACACCACCTATAATAGTTTTTGATTGATTGACAGCGTAAAACTTTAAACTAACCGTATATAGAAATTAAATTTGACATGTAACATAATTCATCTTAGTTGCATACTACTTTTAAGCATAACCAATTACTACTACTTGTGTTTATAGCTTCCAACACAGATAGCTAATATTGGGACTCACATTATTATCAATCAAAAGCTCAGTGATTTTGGGCTGCAAATGCATTATCCTAGACATTGTGCTCTCACTTTAATGTTCTACTTGTTGTTTGAATGTATATGTCTGAGTTACTATTTTCTATTTTTATTTTAATTTTTTTTATAGAACAGTACCCGTTGCAAGGGACAGAGCTATCAAAGAGATAGTGTCTAGTATTGTGCAGCGTAGTGTTTCCATAGCAACACAAACAACCAAGGAGCCTGTTTTAAAGGTTTACATATCAGTGAAGCCTTGCTGTTAAATGTTTGGTTATTTGTATTTCTTTTTTTAATCTTTGCTACAGTGGACATGTCTAGGATGTTATGGTTTATAAAGTCACATTTTTTTAATCTTGTCAATATCGTTTTTACTGCTTGATTAATTGTGTTAATATAGAAATGGCTCTTGTAGTCTTGTTTTAACTGGTTGACTTCAATTGACAAAGCTTGTACCTAGTTTGTTTCGCTTGATTTTAATTTATGTAATTAATTTGTAGGACTATGCCATGGAATCTGATGAGACACGCATATTAAATGCAGCACACTTGATGGTTGCTAGTCTGGCTGGAAGTTTGGCTCATGTTACACATATACAGAGGACAATTAGTTACAAACGAAAATTTCCGTCGCTAATGTTTATATGTGTATTTCTAACGGATAAAATCCATCGAGAATTTCCCATGTGTTTTACCCACGGATTAGTGATGAATTTCGTCCGTCAGAAAATCCATTTTTTTTTGTAGTGTGCTCCTATCACCTCCCACCATAGACATTTCCCAAATCCTCACCAAAGCCAAGAGATTCTCCATCCTCAAACGTTTGTTAAAAACCACCCAACTCATCAACCAACTCAACTCACAACTCCTCACTTCATCTTGTTCAAGACTAACCCTTTTCGCCCCCAAAGACAATGCTTTCTCAAAGCTAAAAACAGGTTTTCTCAACGATAGACAAAAGGTGGAGCTTCTTCAGTTTCACACTCTCTCTTCTTTCATCTCCATCTCCAACTTCGACACCCTCACCAACCCCAAGCCACTGATAACTCCCTAAGGCTCCAACTTACGTCACCACTTACAGCGGCAACCGAGTTAGCATGGCCACCGGCACTGTTAATGCCACCGAGACTGGTACTGTTTACACTGACAACAAGCTTGCTATTTATCAGGTGGATAAGGTGCTTGTTCTGCTTGATTTTGTAGTTCCCAAGGCTAAGGCTCCCTCGCCGGTGAATGGAGTTTCACCTAAATCCGGTGAAATCGGCTTGTCAACCGGCAAGAGCGGGAAGAGTGGTAACTGTGATGATGTGGTTCTGGTGGAGGCTAGTTCTGTCGGTTCTGTGTTTGAAGAAGGTCGAGATGGTAATGTGGATGGCTGTAGTTCTTGTTCCTGCTCTTGGAGTAGTACACGATATGAGGTTTTGAGTTTCTATGATCATGTTCATGTGTTGGATTCCACGGTCATGATAGAGTTTATGATTGTTTTTTGTGCATATATACTTGAAAAATGTTTGATGAATACTCAATATGTTATCCAATACCTAAAGAGGGAGAAAAAAATATAATGTGATAGGAAGAAATAGATAAAGAAAAAAGAGAAACGTTGGTAGGATATATAAAATGAAGAGTGTTTTATGTATCACTACTCTATATATTTTGGATTTTAACTTGTTTAGGTCGCAGCATTCAAGGACATTTATTAATTCTGTAATTTTCTGCTTCATTTCTTGTTTGTTTTGTTGATTAAACTGTATGAGTTAAAGAATTTAAAGAGAGAAAATTATTGTAGTTTTTTTTGCCTACAACTTGCATCTTAAATTGGACGAACATTGCGATATTATATAACTTGGGCATGCATATCGGGTAGATATGTTAAAAAGTCGTTATCTATTCTAGAATCATATTGCAAATGAGACACCAGCCGGATCGAATAGGATTCGCCTCATCACGTGTCAAGGACCATTTTACTGCGGTCCAATTTAAAAGTGCACGTTTTTTATTTTTTTTTAATTTTATAAAAGTGATAAAACAGTATACAAATAGGAAAATGCTCATTGATACGAAAAAGATTTCGTAAAAAGGCACACGAACCCTGGTGATTGGTTACTATTTTAAAACAAAACTCTCCTTGTATTTGGTCAAATCTAACTGTATGACTGCTATTGGTTTAAAAGTGGTTCGTGCAATTCGTGTAAGAAGGTTTCGTACTAACTACTAAGTTGCACACATACAAATATTTGCCAGAACATGTTGGGCATCAGAGACCTACTCACAAGATTATTACATTACATTTCAAAAGGCATAACCTGAATTATTAGCTAAATTAACATGAAAATTAAACATCACTCCAAATTTTCCTGGTCCAAAGCAGCTTCCAATTAGTTTTGCAGGGAATGCAGTGTTTCTTTTAAGTTTCTATGGGTTGGATTCAACGGCCCCGATCAAGTTTGTGATTGTTTTTTATGCATACTTTGGATTTTGACTTGTTAATTTGCAGCATTCAATTCGGGGACGTAATTCTGTAATATAATGTCTGTCTGTTTTCAATATTTCTTTGTATCTTTTGTTCATTAAACTGTGATATTTTAATTTGAACAGGGTTTAATTACAATGCATACATGTGAACATTCTCCCTATATTTGCATTGAAAAATCGGATTTCAAACTCGTGACAAACAATGGGGGTATTTTATGAATTAATTAAATACCAGCACAGACATAGACGTGGAATATTATTTGGGATCCCCCATTACTATAAGAAATTATTATGTATTCTAAGACATTACGTTTTTATAAACCGAATGATATATATAGAACGTGTATTCAAGATTGGTTTTTAAGTTATGAAAAAGAATTAGTAACATTTAAATTACGTATTACGTATTACGTGAAGATTAATTCAAATCATGATAGTTCTGTAATTTAAATGTTACTAATTTTTTCCATTTCCAGAGCTGCTAGAAGGTTGGTTTTCGTAAATGATGACTTCACGATAGAAAAAAAAAAAGGTACTAAACATTTGCAAATGCGTACTACCTTGATTCCAAAAAGAAGTATATACAGGTTAATTAAGGATGAGGATTTTTTTTTTTTTTTCTGAAAAAAATTATATGATCCCTCGCGCCTTGGCCCTTTGAGCGAAAGATTAGATGCCAAACCCGAAAAAAGCAGAAGCAAATCAATAAAATAATCATGGGTGCATGTTTAGCCACGATTGTTACTTATTTCTTGATCACGTTCACGTGCAACTTTTATCGTTGAAGTACTATGGACGTACCATAGATTAAATTGGATACGTCATGAATGTGAATACGTTTTTTTTTCTTTCAATAGAATATTTACAAATTGTTTTGATTCTTAAACTTTCAATTAAACTTAGATTAGTGCATGTAATTTTAAATTGATGAATATAATTTTCTAACTTTTAAAATATGTAAATTTAGCCTTTCAACCTAGCATTTATTGACTGCTTTTTACTGTTACAAAATTAGAAAAAATATTAAATTCATAGATTTTAAAAAATTAAGGAACTAAATTCATCAATTCAAAAATATAAAAACGAAATTCAATTTTAACTGAAAATTTAAAATTCAAAAACACATTTTTCTCTTATTATTATTTTCTCTGGTCGTGCAAACAAAGCAAAACTAAAGAAAGAAGACGAAAAATTGCGCAGGACACCAGATCATGATGTGGGCCACGGGGGCGAATTTATGGAGAAAAGTGAAGCAATATGATTGATACTTGCTCAGGAGTTATCTTATAATTTTGTGTTAATTATCGCAATGTTCAATAAAATGATATCATATTTAAAAATGCATAAACATATTTAAATTTTTTAAAATATAAAAATATCAAATTCTTCATAAATAAGTAAAATGAAAAAAAAACAATAAGAGAATTTTAAATTATTCTTAATTAATAATTATTTTCAAAAATAATAATTAAACATGATAATAAATGTATTAATTTATGATAATTATCAAATTTTAATTCTTATACAATATTTCAAACAAGAGAGGGATAAAGATTTAGAGGGGATGCTAGTTCTGATCTAAGAATCACATTTTCATCCCAAGTATTAAATTACACTCAGCATATTGTGTGTGTTTTTTCAAATTGTACTTGATATTTCTCTTTTTTTTATGCATTACTTTTACCTCTTTTATGTTAATATTGTTAACTAAGGTCAATTGAAATATTTGAGTAGATGAAATTGTCTATTAGAATAAATTACACTCACATACTGTGTTTTATTCAAATTGCATATGATACCCCTCCATTTTTATACATTATTACTTTTATCCCTTCTGTGAACATTATTAACTAACGACAATGTCTAGAGAACCAGACACAATGGTGATGGTGGTCGAAGTTACGGTGAGAGACGAGGAGGTGGTGGAGGTGAATATGACGACAGTTACGATGAAGGTGGTGGTGGTTGCTCTAGCGGGAGTGATGTGCTTAGAAGTTGTGTTGGTAGGCGAGAACGATGATAAGGAGGAAGGTATGATGCTGCCGTGAGATAGGGAGGAGGAGGAGAATGAGGTGGCGATGGTAAGTGAAGAGGGGTTGTTGAAAAAGATGAGGGTTTGTAAAATTCAAGATGTGATTTTGAGGAAAAAGATGAGTGTATTTTAGACATAAATTTTCATTAAAAGTCATGTGACTAACATGTGTTTACTTTCTGTTAAATTATTAGACTGTGTTTAAGAGGGAAGAGGTGTGAGTATAATGTGACCTAAACAATTATGAAATTTTTTGTAGAGTGCAAAAAAGAAAGGGTATCATATGCAATTTGAAAAAAAAACACATGAAATACAAGTGTAATTTACTTTATAAAATATCTATAATCAAAATAAAATTATTTGTTAAATTAATTTCAATTTAAATATTAATATTTATATATTAAATTTTATACAAATAAATGTGATGATAATTGTTTTACTATTCATTCCACTCACATTTGAGCGTATATGATATATTAATTTTAAAATAAAAATTAATATTATACTACTTTTTTTATTTTGTAAGTGTTTGAGTATAAGTGTAAAGTAAAATTCTATATTGGCTAAGAATGAAAAGGTTAAGCACCATAATGAGTGAGGATAAAATTCATAAATATGAGCTTTAAGATTTTGTTATGAAGTGTAGTTTTAAGTTTATTTGTGATTGTGCGAAGTTCATTATAAAAAAAAAATTGAGATGTTTAATCTCTTTGTATGCATAGTTAAAATATGATGTTAAGTTTAATTATTCATAACTTATTAATTAAATCTCTCTAATATTTATGCTGTTGTATAACAATAGTTATAAAGTTTATATCTTATTTTAATAACTTAATTTTCTAATATTAAAATTATTATTATGCGTATTGCGTAATACTGTTGTTAGGCCACCTTGTTTCAACCAAGTAACAGGTACGAATATTCAGATACAGATAAATACAAAAAATGAATACTAAAATTGTTATTCGTTCAAATATAAATTTTTTCTAAGACAAATATAAAAACGAATATTATATATTATAATATTGGGTCCAATCTGATGCAATTGTGATCGTATTCGACACCACAACCGGTACCCGTCATCTCGTGGCTTTGTTGTTGTAGTATCAAACTTTCTCTCACTCACACAATCGTTTTTGTGTTATGGGCTCCCCATTCCCATTCCCAACCAGTTAAGACTCACGGACAACATCAGCACCACCCTCTTTCTCTCTCTTCCATCTTTGTCCTGAGATTATCCTATTCATTACCAGTATAATGATGCAATTATGGCATAATCATTATATATATATATATATATATTTGTAAAAATAAAAATATGAAAGAATTTGTTTTAACAACTCTTAAGTTAGATCCGTCTTTAAGGCACAGATTAAAAGTAATCTTGATAACTAATATACTAATTAAGAGTAAGGGTAATTGCTGCTACATAAAAAGAGAGAAATGGTATATACTTGTATAACATGTTATACAACAAAGTGTACAATCAAAAAGAGAGAAAAGATAAACAAATTTGAATTTGAAATGTAAGGTGAGAGAGAGATAGACATAAAGAATTTGTTATATAAATTATTGTATGTGTATCATAAATCAATTTACTCATCAAATTATTATTATTTTAATTTAGAAAAGAACCAGAACGAGCAGGAAACAATAAGACATGCAGCTAAGTAACGAATAAAAAAGATGGGTGATCATCAGCCAGCAAATGAAAGAAAAGAAAATCCGGGGGACATTAAACTATATATATTGAAACCTAATCTAAATTAACCCATCCCATGTTTTGCCAAAACATCTAATTGGCTTAATTAAAGCACAGATTTCGTTAATCAGAGAGGTAGCTGAGTGCAAGTTAGAGCATCTACCAAGAATTTTATTTATTTAAAGATGATTTAAACTTTCTATTAAAAAAAAAAAGATGATTTAAATTATCATATTTGACCTTATGAAAAATTAAAATAATTAATGCATGATATAACAAAAATATTGAAAGAACTATAATTATGAGACAATTAACACTTTAATTAACATGAATTTTGAATGAATGATTTAGGGGTTTTGCTTGTATTAGTTGTATATTAATGAACATAATGCGTATATGTTGAAAATTTTAATAGTAACTGATATTTTATTAAGATGATAAACCAAAGTTAAATATATGAAATTTATTAGGAAGGTCTCTCTTCTAAAAACATTAGCAAGTACTCTAGGTAATGGCAAGGTGAAGAAGCAATTATATTGTAGCCAGCTCCATCAGTCTACGAAATTAAGAAAGATACATAGATAGATGTATATGAAATTGGAAGTTTGATTGATGAATGCACGTGCTGGGTCTAACTCAAATAACAGTGCGAAGTGCCTCGGAAGCTCGTATAATTTGACTTGGTATAGAATTACACTGTTACTTTGATTAGTAGCTATTGCATATTGGTATATATGGAACGCGAAAGCGAAAGGCAGAGAAAGAAAGAAAGTGGTCCAGCTTAGTCTATGGCTGACTGACACCCACAGCAGCCATGTTGATAAGGAGAGAAATTTAATAACACATTCAGTGGGCAGCAACAATCAATTTATTATTCTTTCTCTCCTCTCTTTCACCAATTCTCCACAATTTCAACCCCCCAAACTCAATCATTTCTGCTGTCAGCGCGATTCACATGTACGTAACACACCACCCAATTACATTTTCTTCTATACTATATATCTATGTACCTTTTCTTGTCTCAAATCCAAATTTTAAATTTCTTGGATGTAACTTTCTTTATGCAGTGCCTGTGTCACGGTTTGTTGTCTGCTTCAAAGCTTTTGTACTTTCGGAATTTGCAAGGTATATCTTGTTAATTTAGGACACTTCAATTTTCTTCGGTTCCAAACATGATGTCTCAAGAAGCAATACATGTTCCTTCCAACAATAACAACCTCAGAGACTCCACGGTTCAACTTCATGAACCAAACTCAAACCCTAGTCCTAACCCTAATTCTGTTAAGAGAAAAAGAAGCCTACCCGGAACACCAGGCAAGTTATTATTTAATTAAATCCTTCTCTTCTGCATATTATATATGGTCTTACTGTTCTAATTCTTAATTCAGAAAAATTATATTTATAATTAATTATGGGTTAATTATGTGGTTGTGGTTGAATGGACCAAGCAGATCCGAATGCAGAAGTGATTGCTCTGTCGCCAAAGTCGCTGATGGCTACCAACCGATTCATCTGCGAAGTGTGCAACAAGGGTTTCCAGAGGGACCAGAACCTGCAGCTGCACCGGCGAGGGCACAACTTGCCCTGGAAGCTGCGGCAGAGAAACAAGGAAGAGGTGGTGAAGAAGAAGGTGTACGTTTGTCCAGAGAAGACTTGTGTGCACCACGACCCTTGCAGAGCCCTGGGAGACCTCACTGGGATAAAAAAGCACTTCAGCAGAAAGCACGGTGAGAAGAAGTGGAAGTGCAACAAGTGCTCCAAGAAATACGCTGTTCAATCTGACTGGAAAGCCCATAACAAGATTTGTGGGACTAGACAGTACAAATGTGACTGTGGCACAATATTCTCCAGGTAGCTATTAATACTACTATACTACCGCACCCCTTCAATATATCATCAACCTCATTCAATTAACTATATATTAGTACTTCATTTGTTGCTTTAATTAATTATGTCCATTGTGGTCAAAGAAGCTCAACATCCTTATGCATATATGCTTAATATATTATGAGTATAAGTTAATTTTTTTTATCAACAAATATTAATTTATTAATTTTATTAAAATGTTAATTGAAGAGATTCAACCCCAAACCTCTTTTTCATCCCTTTTCCTTTCATCATTTTCCTATCTTACCCCATTTTTTTAGTTTATGGAAGTAGCAAGAACGGTTCAAATTAAAAGGTTAGCCGCGAACCAAAGAGCTTGATCAGTTATTCTTTTTTTTCAGAGTACTTCCTCTAGATTCACATATAAACAAAAAAATAATCTTATATATTAGACTTAAATATAAACAAATCTAACTAATTTTTTCTTATTTAACATTATCAATCTTAAAACATCTTTCATTCAATTCTAATTTTATTTTCATTGACTCTTTTTTATTCATAATAACAAGTTTCAATAAAGAATATTTTAGAAATAATCTTATTTTATATTTGTGATTAGTAAAATTATATGATGTTAATTAACTTTTTTAATTAATGTAAAATTAATTGTTTTTGCTTATATGTGAGTTGAGAGGAAAGTATAAGATAATTTGATTTGTTAAACTATTTATGACACCGGATAAAATATATCATGTGTCTAATTCGTTGAATTTAATGCATGCCGGGACATGAATTAAATGCTTAAAGTTTCTGACTTGAGAAACGGAGAATAATGTTGAGGAATTAATTGTTATACTTGTGTGACAATTCAGGAAGGACAGCTTTGTAACGCATAGAGCCTTTTGTGACGCCATGGGGGAGCAAAATGCGAGGCTTCCGGCGGTTTTGTCAAACCTTGGAAGCGAGATTTTGATGAATGCTGCTCAAGCTCCAAGAGTAATGCCACAGGGTTTACAATTACATGGGTTTCATTCAGAGTTTGGTGGGCCAGGCCAAGAACCATACACTGTAAATTTTGCGGATGTGAACCATCATGAGCATAAGCTAAGGATGCCACTATGGCTAGACCAGACCAATAATCCTCTTAATCATCATCATCCTCTAAGCGTTTCAAGCAACTCTTCAAGTTTGTTCTCACCAGGAGCAACCTTGGCTGAAGTAAATAACATGTTTGGGACATCATCATCGTCGTCACAGGGACAGTGGCTGAATTACCGATACCACCCAGAAGCAATATCATTTACACATGCCAATGTTTCTATGCCTCATGGGCTGAAGCTAGAGCAAGAAGAAAACAAAGGGGACTTGTCGCATAGCGTGAGCTCTTTGTACCCAAGTCACATGGAATCTGCAAGGATATTGAGTGGTAATAATAATTCGGCCTTCGACAACTCCAACTTTGGCTTGTTGGACCCGAACAACATATCAAGCACGCCCAGCAACAACAACCGCCACAACAATAACGTGGTTGAAATTCAGAAATTGTTCAAGCAAGGAAATCAGCTGGCTGAGAACTTCAACCACATGGGGAATTCCCAAGCAAGCACCAACATTGGAGATCAAGGGTTTTCATTGAGTAGCATGAATAAGGGTTTGGAGCACATGGTGATGCCGCGGATTGAAGAGTGGGAAAGTGGAGAACCAGAAAGAATGGAGAAGCAACAAGTACTACAATCAAGTACTTCCAACACCGAAGAGCACTTAACCAAAGATTTCATGGGTGTTGGAGCAGTGATGAACCTGCAAAGCAAGTTCCATGGACATTACTGATCATGGAGATAGCGAGCTAGGATAAAAAATAATTAATGAAGTTACGGTTAAGGTAGTGAAGTTTTATGATAAGTGAAAAATATTAGAATCATACTCTTTAATATACTCTTTTGATTACATCTTTTTGTATTAATAAAAATTTATTAAAAATCATAAAATTTCAGTGGATTTCACCTAATATTTAATGATCATTTCTCTTAATTTTATAATCTTAATATATTTTAACTAATAAAAAAATGTGTTAAAGAATATGTCAAATAACACTCCTCAACCTAACATAGCTATTAGCAGTAGTAGCAGATGATATGAATTATGTACCTCAAAGTCACGATAACAATGAGGGGCATGATATGATACCGAATCGGATTCGGAAGCATGTACAGTGAATAGGGGTGATATCACGTGATGATAAATATCGATGTCATAAAGCCATCCCGTGAAGGAAGTGGGGGCCATTGCGTTTTGGAAGAGACAATATATATTCCCTGCATTCTATGCTATGCTTGGTGTATTGTATTGTATATTGTTAAGGTTAAGAATTAATTTGCTTGTTTAATTTCTTTAAGTTTTAGCTTCTCTCGTAGTTGCATTATAATGTATTATTACAGGGCAAAGAAGCAAGATATACGTACAGAAAGCGCTTTCCTCCATGAATGTTGTAGAAACTGTAACACTTACGTGCGTTGATTGAATAATGGCTTAGCTGATTTATTATCTTAATTAGTTGATCACTCGCTTTCTTGACCTATGTGTCAATTTTAAGATAGTTAATTATTAGGTAGTTCAGAATTATTATAGTCACACTGATTATTTTATGCTTTATACTAGTATATAATTAAGTGTTATTATTTTTTTCAATTTACTTTATTTTTATGTCTTAATCGTCACTTTGTCTTTATTCTTTAATTTATTTTCATCTTTTTTTCCTACCCCATTTACTCCAAAATGAGGTGCACGCATGCATTTTTCTTTTCCGTAGTATTAAGTGATGAATAATTAAGTTTTAAACTTAAAATTAATATATTTTATCGTATACAATTAAAAATATTATTAGTATAAATATAATATTATGTTATTCATTAAATTAAGAAATTTTATTATTAACACTACTGCAAATGCTGATATTTAAGACGGTTAAAAACAAATATTTAAAACGGTTCTTAGACCGTAGTCATATTGGGTGTCATTGTTAAGCGCCGATTTCAACTACAGTTGGAAGACCGTGTTTGTATAGCCCATTTCTACTACGGTCCTTGATTGAAACCGGCTTTGTTTTAAATTTTTTTTTCACACTAAACAAAGA